>PVIJ01001872.1:86134-180642 GCA_004024925.1 Scalopus aquaticus
ATTAAAAATACAGGCAACAACAAAAGCTGGAAAGGATGTGGAGAAAAAGGAACTCTTCTACACTGCTGGTGGGAATGTGAACTGGTCCAACCACTATGGAAAGCTGTATGGCGATTCCTCAGACTGCTAAACATGGAGCTTCCATACGACCCAGCAATCCCACTTTTGGGAATTTACCCAAAGGATACAAAAACACTAACCCGAAAGGATACATGCACCCGTATGTTCATTGCGGCACTGTTCACAATAGCAAAGGTATGGAAACAACCCAGATATCCAAAAATAGATGATTGGATCAAGAAGATGTGGTACATATACACAGTGGAATACTATTCAGCGTGGAAAGAAGATAAACACATGCAATTTGCAGCGACATGGATGGAATTAGAGGGGATCATACTCAGTGAAATAAGCCAGAAAGAAAGAGAAAAATATTGAATGGTTTCACTTATAACAGGACTGTAGGGAGGCCGGGTGGGAGAGAGGCAATCAGTGGTGGGGGGGAGAGGAAGGAGGCGGAGGAAGGGAAGGAAAAGGGCACAAAATGGAATAGAAAAGAACACAAGGGACCATGGAGATGGATCACGGGTGAATTGGTGGTGGGCTACCCAAGGGGAATACAAAATGTAAAAGACATAAATAACAATAAAAATATATATTTAAAAAAAATAATAGTAGAATTGCTTTACACTCTGATACTGACTTGTAGTATGACAGCACTTTCATATCTGTTAGCTAAGTTCATCTTTGTATCAGTCTTATGGCAGAGGTAGGTTTATCCCCATTGGAGTTGTCTCTATAGAGAATAGTATTCCCACCTACTCTAGAATATGTGTGAAGTGACATAAGTAGTCGACAGAACAGGACAATGAACTTAAGACCTCTGTTTTTCTGTCTGCTCTTTATTTTATTCCATATGCTACTTAGAGCCAAGTGTTTCTGTCTTAATTGAAGAAAAACTAGCGGTTATTAAGTGTCACTAATTGTGATAGTTAGGGCTGTCTGAGGTAGTATTAATATTTAAAAATTTGATAATCATAAAATAAGTACAAGTTGACCTCTTTCAGAAACATATTGGTTTGGTTCAAACCAAAATAAACCTCTCAGGTAGAAATCGTCAGGGACTTGCTATAATAAATAGATACGAATAATCTGTAACTAGCATGTCATATCTGTATGTATAAATTGTATTTTAAAGATATTGGGAGAAAATGTGCTCGCTTTAAGAGGTTAAATATTGCTGCCTGCCATCCTGTTTACTCTGTTAATTTGCTTTCCAAATCCTTTTAGCCTGATAAAGCAAAGGTAAACTTCAGAATAGTCCCTGTACAAATTATCGCCAATTCTAAATTAATGAGCTTTTTGCTTTATCTGAGTTGCAGAAAGACTAAACAAATGTACTGGAATCATATGTTTTCTTTCCATCTGAAGGCCTATATTCCCCTTTTAGCACCATTTCCTCTCTTAGGGGTACACCAGTTTAAAAAGTCCAGTATTTCAGACTGGAATCAATAGCCAGGCCCACTCCTTGACTTTCTCCCACCTCCTATCTTTCTTTGTTCCACCCAATAGGTAACTAAACCTCGCTTCATGAATTCATCTAATTTTTTCATTCCCAAATTCACATTTGGCATCATCTAACGCTAATGTAATGGTGTTGTGGTGTCTTCTTTTCTCAGCAATTGTGTAAGAAGAAGAAAATCTTTTGCAGTGGGAGTGGCATTCTGTGTAGTTTAGCAATAGCAGTTGTTTCTCAGGCTCCTTATCCCATATTCTGTCCCATCTGTATACTGGCCTTTCCATCCCATTTATGCTCAACCCACTCTTCTCAGCAGCTTTGTAATGGAGAACATCAGATTCAGACAGATCAGGCTTTAATCCCAGCTCTGCTCCCTAGGGCATGTGACTTTCCTTCATGAAAACTCAATTTCCCCACATATAAAATAAGACTATCCTATGTCATGAAGATCTCTTCAAACTATTTTACTTCCACTTTACTAAATTTGTGTCCAAGTAGTATGCTTCAGTTATCCACATCATAAAAACTACTCAAATACTGTTCACGCATTTCTCCAAGCTATTTAGCAAATCCCAGCAGAAATAGTTATCTGTTAAACCCAAGGCCACAGACATAGAACCCAGTTTATGGTATTTTTTTTGAAAAAGGTCTAATGGTATGCATAGTGTAGAAAACCAACAATGGTTTTGTGGCAGAAAGCAGAATAAACCCTTCCATTTGGAAACATTTGCTGGGAGAACAAATCTTGAATTTTGAAATTTATCCTTAAGTTTGCACTACTACTGGACTGAATGTGTAAGCTCATGACCAAGATGTTTTTCCTGCCGCTTCCCAAAATTTTACTCTGCACCATCTGTATCATATACATGATATCAAAACCTAATTAAATCTACATATAAGTTTGAATTGACTTTTTCTCTCCAAAGAAAACAAAAAATAATAACAGCCAAATCTTAAAGCAGGTACCCTTTATAAACCCTATTTGCTATCTTTTGTTTTAGACTACTTTTCAGCAATAACGACCAAGCAAGCAAATATGAAATAACAAAAATAACAACAGCAACAACTAGAGACAAAAGCAAAATTATATAACCAAACAACCAACTAACCAGCCACCACCACCACCAACAGAAAATACATGACTTTGGCTACCAAGTGTGCAAAGGATCTTTGAACTCTGTAAACCCAGGCCAGGTCTCTTTCCTCCTGGGTTTTAATCTTAAGTGCTTGATTGCCTTCCAGACATCTCTACCTGCATATTCCACAAGTACTTATAAACACAATGCTAACAACTAAACCAATTTTTATGCAGACTGGCTCCATTATCCATAGTATGTTTTCTCATTGCAAGACACAACTATTGGTGGAAATGTAGAATGGTCCAATCCCAATGGAAAACAATGTAGTTTCTCAAGATATTAAATACAGAGTTATCTGTATCTGTAGAGTGATCTAGCAACTCTACTCCTAAGTATCTTTCTACCTTAGGAATACAGAAGCAGTAATTTGAAGGGATATATGTATGGTTCTTCACAGTACTATTAACAATAACCAAGTTGTGGAAACAAACTAAGTGCCCCCTACTTTGCCTTGGAGTGGACAAAGAAGCTGTGTTATATATGCAAAGTGTAATAGTACTCAGCTATAAAAAAGATGAAATTTTTACATTTGCAACAACATTGTTGTAAGTGGAGGGGATTTTGCTAAGTTAAATAAGTCAAGAGAAGGGAAAATACCAGATGACTTTACTCATCTGTAGAACATAAAAAAAAAAATGGACAGACAAAACTAAACCAAAGTAAACCCTGCAAAACTGTAGAATTGAGGCTACTGGTGGTTGGGGGTAGAGGAGGGAATGAACACTAGAAAACAATTTTGAGAAAGAGCACTGAGTTTGAAAGAGCACTCTGGATACATAATCAAGTCTTAAGTCAAGTGATCAATGACAATTCTAAGTAGTGATAGCCTTATTAAGAAAGTTGCTTAATCTTTGTCAACTTCAGTATATAGAAAATGAAATTAATGATAATATTATTCAAACTTACACTTCCTAACAAGAATTCAAGTACTCGTGGAAAATGTTTATAATACATAAAAATGCTTTCTATGGTGTTTCTATATGTAATAGATTATTAAAACGTCAAAGTAATCTATAATATAATACATACATTTATTTATTTTACTAGTTATAATGGAATCCATTGTTACTGTTATTACTTCTATTTGAATGATTTACTCATACATTTTTAATATCCTATGACTTTTCACCATAGATACCTGTTAAATATCAGTTATTTGTTTTGTCTAAACTTTCTCACTCTGAAAGAATCTACTTCTCAGCTACTAGAGTTTTAACTTGATGTTGATGGATCTGCCAAGCAGCCATTCTGATAACACTGGTCAACATTGAGATTGTTACTGACTTAAAAAGGTCCTAATCTGTAGTATCTTGGTGTGTTGAACATGAATATAACCCTGAAAATTTTTTATGAGCTCTCGTTTTGAAGATATTTCATATAATCCATTTTATGTTTCACCATGTAAATTTATCCAGTAGGACTGCAACAACATCCTAAATCAGCCTAGAATGATGTAATACTGCATCACATTGCATAATACCATCATGCACACATCATCCAAAGAGGATCGCATCCTTTTTTGATGCAATGCAATGCTAGTGCCAGGTGGCTGCTGACTGACGTAAGCTGACGTCAGCAGTGCACTCTATAAAGCCCTGTCGGAAAGGTTGAGCATTGAAAATATTTCAGACTTGGCGCGAGACAGTTTAAACTACTGTTCCATAGAACTGTTATTATTTTATCCATTTAGGCCCAATACAGAACAGTCATGCCTCTAAAGTGCGTTAATAGCGTGGACAATAGCTGCTCTATTTGTGGGGAAGTGACATTTGCCAACCAGAAGAAAAGTATCACGTCTCAAGTGAAGAAGGCTTATCATCTTTACTTCAGATACAAGGTTGGTGACCAAGACAAGCCTTGGGCCCCACATACATGCTGTGCTACATGTACAACACAGCTTTCACAGTGGTGATACGGCAAAAGGCCATCAATGCCATTTGCAGTCCCCGTGGTGTGGAGAGAGCCAAGCAACCACATAAAAGACTGTTACTTCTGCTTGGTTCCTCCTCTTTCCGGTGAAATAACAAAGCCAAAGAAGTTGAGAAAAGTCTACCCAAACATTCTGTCTGCACTGAGACCAGTTCCACATGGTGAGGGACTTCCTATTCCAGAACCTCCAGCAAAATATTCTCTTGATTCATCTGATGAGGACAAGGGTGAGCCGACCTGTTCTCCTGTTCCATCAGCATGCAGTGATCCAGATTTTCACTGTGGTACATCCTCAACCCCACACAGACTAACACAGGGAGAATTCAATGACCTGGTTTGTGATTTGACGGTTCAGCAACTTGCTGCAGGGTGATACGAAACAAGCATGGAATGCTTTTCGCCTAGTGTCTACAAACTTTCTTGGAAATGTTAGGGCAGAAAACTACAAGGAACCAGTAGAAGACATGCTGATGCAGTATCAGAAACTTGGTTGTAATGTGTCACTAAAGATCTACTTCCTTCATTCCCATCTGGATTTCTTCCCTGAAAACTGTGGTATGGTTCTTGATGATCATGGCGAACATTTTCATCAACATTTCATCAAGCTATCGCATCAATGGAACAAAGATACCAGGGAAAACGGTCCACTACAATGCTGGATGACTACTGCTGGATACTCCCCAGAGATGCTCCTGAACAGCTGTACAAGAGACAAGCGAAGAAATCTAAGGAGTAGTCTATGACTTGATTTTTTACAGGTATTAACCGTAGGCCTGTTACTATTGGCATGCATTTCGTGATGTAAACACCAATTTATTGCAGATTGCAAAAAAACCTAGGGCCAAAATTAGAATTTGACTGTCATATTCATGTTGAGTACATACAAATTGATAGGAAATGATTAAATTTATTTCAGTAACATGACTTTTGTAAAAATTTGTTACCCAGTGTAACCAGTACTAGGTCCTATATAATTATGCCTCCTCTGAAAGTTCCTTTTCTCTCTGTCTGCTCAGACTGGCTAATGGAGACACTTGCAATATCAATATGGTATTAATACCACCTAGAGATACTAGAGGCTTATAAAATGCAAGTAATTCTTCAAATTCTCAATGTTAAGAGATGCTTCTAGTTTGATGTCACATGTTGGGAAACTAGCAAGCTATATTTTCTGGATGTGAAGTTATATATTGATCATGTCCTTGATTCACAGTGAATGGTCTTATTTTTCTGGATTTAGAGGTTTTTAAAAATTATACATAGACTCAATATTAATGTCTTTTTATAAATATCTGTGAAGAAAATGAAGAGCACTGACTTTTACAGGGATTTACCCCTCTTAGGTGTTTCGTACTTCAAGATAGAAAGTTACAATTTAGATGGAAGCCATGCTTAACTAATTTGTGACAGCTGTTTGGAAGGTATAGAGAAAATGGGTAGTCATCAGTCCTTTTTTTACAGAAATAGGAATAGAAGTGGCACAAGGGACAATTTGTTTCTAACAGAATGATATTTATATCTTAATCTTGCAATCAAGTTTAAATAACTGCTTCCACAAGAACTGTTTTAGGTATTTTTTTTTTCTAAATAGGAACACTGATAAAGAGAGTTATGATTGATTGATATAAATGCAGCAAATCAATTTTCCGATGGCTAGTAATAGGACAGGGAAGAGACCTTTTTTGTGAACTCTGTGGATTAGTATCATCACTTTCTTTAATCCTCACGGCAAACATTTGAAACAAGTTTTATTCTCTCTATTTTATAGTTAGACAGCTGAGGTTTTACAGGTTTACAGAGTAAATGGAAAAGTCATAAATAAAATTCAGGTAAATCTAATCTTTAAACACTAATTCTATTTGGTTTCCTACTTCTTGGTTTGCGTGAGTTCCACTTTCTTTCAAGGTGAAATAACAGGGAAAAATTAACTTTTCACCTAAAACAAAAACGGAATATATGAAATAATGGTTTTCAAGACCTGGCACATTAGACAAAAAAGGACAGTAATCCCTAAAAAATGACAAAAACTTAGATGAGTCTTACAGTTAACTTCCTGTCTTAAGTTTTCAGGATCATAGCACAAAGAGAAGACATATAGACAAAATCATTGAACTCTTTGAATTGAAGTAATAGAGTATTGAATCCAGGGAGAATAAGCAGTTAGTATTCACAAACCAGAATATTAGTGAGAACAAAGCATTACATGGGAAAAATTCTCAGATATGCATTTCTCTAGTAGTATATCCAGTTGACTACTGAACAGTGTTTATATGTAAAGAAACTACTGGAAACGGGGGAAACAACCAGAAAACAAAAATGGATAGAAGAGTACTCAATTATTACTTTGGACCAGAAATAGTGCATTTTCCCATTATTTAATATAGAAAATATTGTGATTCATGAGAAATTGCGTAGAAAGTATAGATGGGTCTTACTACAGTTGTAGGTGAATAATTAGCTCTTAGACTGTGGATTTCTCTGCTTAGTTTAATATTCATAAATCTAAAAAGCAAGACATAGAGGATCAAAATACTTCCAAATAGTTTAACTGAATTTCAGAAAAGTAAGCAATACTTATAATTATATAAATATACCTAGGCCCCAACAAGGTAATATTTATTTTGTTCGATGTCCAACTTAAAATTGATAGGCATGCAATGGAAGAGGAAAATATAACCCATAATGAGGAGGAAAATCAATTACTTAAAGCCAAACCCAAACTGACTCAGATGTTAGAAGTAGCAGAAAAAGACACTAAAACAGTAAGAAGCCATGCAAAAAGGCACTAATGTGACTGAAATCTATAAAGGTCTGAAATTATAACCTTGAGAAACTATCAACTTAGAATTTTATGCTCAGGGAAAACATCTTTGTAAAACAAAGATAGTAGTAGATATTTCAGACATAGAAAAGCTGAAATAATTCACCACCACCAATAAATGGTGCAGGGGAAACAGGACAGCCACATGAAAAAGAATAAAACTAGACCACCATCTTATATCATACACTAAAATCAATTCAAAATGTATTAAAGATTTGAATATAAGATCTGTAACCAAAAGAAAAAATACATTGAAGAAAGCCAAGGTAATGAGTTCTTTGGTATCAATTTTAGTCTTTGTGAATTTTCCTCAACACCAAGGGAAACAAAAGAGAATAAACAAAAGGGATTCCATCAAATTGAGAAGTGTTTGTACAGTGAAACAAACCACTTATTGCATGGGAGAAGCTATTTTCAAACCATATATGTGAGAAGTTAATATAAAACATATATAAGTAACTCATACAAAAACAACAACAAAAACATACAACCTGACTAAAAAATCTGCAGAGGCTCTAAATAGAGTCACTTTACCAAAGAAGATGTATAGATAGCCAGCAGACATATGCTGTACTATCTTCAGAGAAATACAAATCAAAACCACAATGATATTTCATCTCATTCCAGTTAGAAAGGCTATAACCAAAAAGTCAAGAAATAATAAGTGATGGTGAGGATGTGGAGAAAAAGAAACGTTCACGCACTGTTGGTGCGAATGTAAATTGATGTAGCTACTATGGTAAACATATGGAGGCTCCTCAAAAAGTTAAAAATAGAAGTACCATATGTTTTAGTAGTTCTCCTTCTGGGTATTTTTTTAAAGATTATGAAAACAAGGGCCTCCCTGGTGGCGCAGTGGTTAAGCGCTGCACTGTGGAGCTGTCGGCAGCCGCTATGTGAGTTCGATGCACAGCTGGGGAGATTCCCACATGGTGTGGCAGCCCTCTCCTGCCTTGCCGCTGCTCCCCTCAGCAGTGTATTTCCATCCATCTGCCTGTTCTGCTCCCCTCTCTGTCTCTGGTGAACCCTCTCGCTGCCCTACGCCTCTGGCCTGTACCCCAGCTTATATGCATAAATAAATGAATCTTTAAACAAAGAAGATTATGAAAACACTAATTTGAAAAGCTGTATGCACCCTTATGTTTACTGCAGCATTATTCATGCTAGCCCAGTTATGGAAACATTGAGTGCCCAAAGATGGATACATTTAGTAAGATATGGTAAATATACAGAATGGAATACTACTCAGCCACTAAAAAGGATGAAATCTTACTGTTTGTGACAACATGGATGGATCCTGAAGGGATAGAGCTCAATGAATTAAGTCAGAAGGAGAAAGACAAATACCATGTAATTTCATTCTTTTTGCGACCTATAGGGGAAAAAAAGCAAAAAAAAGAACAAAACCAACTGGTTGTTGGTGGAAGGTGACTGGACATTCACTGGTGAGTGTGTGGAGATATGTCCAGTTGCAGAGATGAGAAAATGTACTCCTGGAGTCTACACAGTGTTGTAAACTAATGTTACCTCAATAAAATGAAAAGGCAAAATACAGAAAATATCTACTCGTGAACGTTACACAACATTAACAAAAAAGCAATCTAATTCTACTCTTTACAATGATTTTAAATATGAATGATCTTAATGCCCTATTTGAAATATTTTCTGATGGATAAAAAGTTACCCAACACTATTCTGCCTATAAGACAGTTTAAATATAAAAAGAAAAATAGATTAAAATTTAAAGTAGGGAAAAGACATACCAATATAACTTAATGTAGATAATATTCTAATTTTTAACAATGTACACCTGAAACACATATAACACAAAGTTCCTTCAATAAAAAAAGATGAAGTATTTATATAAATATTAGAATACGTAAATTTCAAAGTAAATAATATTGCCAGAGATAAAGCAGGTCATTCCAAAAGAGGGGGCAATTCATCAAAGAACATAATCCAAACCTAATAGAGTCTTTCCATATAAATCATATAAAGCAAAAACCAACAGAATACAATAGGAAGTAAAGTTAATAAGTTAACAAGTTCCCAGAATACAAGAATCACATAAAAATCTAAATTTTACATTTATATATTAACAAGTCAGAAATTCAAGTTAAAGATGTAATATCATTTATTACAGCATCTAAATATGCAATATTTATTAATAAATCTGATAAAAAAAAAACCCTGTATACTTTCAATTCTACAATGCTGAGAACATTAAATAAAGCCTTAATAAATACAGAAAACTCAAAGCTGCAAAGATATCAGTGCTCTCCAAATTGATCCATAGATGTAATATAACACCAATAAAAGTCCTAACAGTTTGAGGAATCGCCATACAGCTTTCCATAGTGGTTGGACCAGTTCACATTCCCACCAGCAGTGGAGAAGAGTTCCTTTTTCTCCACATCCTTTCCAGCATTTGTTGTTGCCTGTATTTTTAATGTGTGCCATCCTCACAGGTGTGAGGTGGTATCTCATAGTGGTTTTGATTTGCATTTCCTTAATTATAAGTGATGTTGAGTATTTTTTCATGTATCTGTTGGCCATTTGCTTTTCTTCTTTGGAGAAGTGCCTTTTGAGCTCTTCTGCCCATTTTTTGATTGGGATATTGGCTTTTTTTTTTGTTGAGTTGTGTGAGTTCCTTGTAAATTTTTGTTATCAGTCCTTTATCAGATGTATTGTGTGCAAAGATCTTTTCCCAGTTGGTAGGGTGTCTGTTAGTTTTGGTTAATGTATCTTTTGCTGTACAGAAGCTTTTTATTTTGATATAATCCCATCTGTTTATATTGTCTTTCCCTTCCTTCTCTTTGAGGGATGTGTCTTTCAAGATTTTGCTGAGATGTATGTCGTGTAGAGTTTTGCCTATATTTTCTTCTATACATTTTATGGTTTCTGGTCTTACATCCAGGTCTTTTATCAATTTTGAGTTGACTTTTGTGCAGGGTGTGAGGTAGTAGTCTAGCTTCATTTTTTTGCACGTGGCTGTCCAGTTTTCCCAGCACCATTTATTGAATGTCCTTGTTCCACTGCAGTTTTTTTGCTCCTTTGTCAAAGATTAGTTGTTCATAGATATGTGGCTTTAATTCTGGGTATTCTATTCGGTTCCATTGGTCTTTCTGTCTGTTTTTGTTCCAGTACCATGCTGTTTTAATTATTATGGCTTTGTAATATAGTTTGAAATCAGGGAGTGAAAATCCTCCGTTTTCTTTCTTTTTAGTTAGGAGGGCTTTAGCTATGTGAGGTTTTTTGTGGTTCCATATGAATTTCATCAGTAGTCGATCTATTTCTTTGAAGAATGTCATTGAGATTTTTATTGGAATAGCGTTGGGGATTTACCCAAAGGATACAAAAACACTAATCCGAAAGGATACATGCACCCGTATGTTCATTGCGGCACTGTTCACAATAGCAAAGGTATGGAAGCAACCCAGATGTCCAACAATAGATGATTGGATCAAGAAGATGTGGTACATATACACAATGGAATACTATTCAACATGGAAAGAAGATAAACACATGCAATTTGCAGCGACATGGAGGAATTAGAGGGGATCATACTCAGTGAAATAAGCCAGGAAGAAAGAGAAAAATATCGAATGGTTTCACTTATAACAGGACTATAAGGAAACCAAATAGGAGAGAGACAATCAGCGGAGGGGGTGGGGGAGGCGGAGGGAGGGAAGGAAAAGCGCACAAAATGGAATAGAAAAGAACACAAGGGACCATGGAGATGGATCACGGGTGAATTGGTGGCGGGCTACCCAAGGGGAATACCAAATGTAAAAGACATAAATAACAATAAAAATATAAAAAATAAAAAAAAATTAAAATGTCAAAAAAAAAGTCCTAACAGGCTTTCTTTGTTTAGAAAAAAATTTTGAGTATATATATAAAATTGACAAGGAGGAATTCAATTACTTATTTCTAAAGATTCAACTTGGAGTATGGCATTTAATATGTGTTTTCTTGGTGATTTAATACTTACATTAATAAAGTTCCTTAGAACAATCAGTGGAGACTTGAATAGAGATTTAGATTTACTAAAAGGCATAACTTTGAATTGTCAGTTGATGGAAAGGAGAACTTTTTTATAGAGTTCAAATTCATATCAGGGAAACCAATTATAAAATATCAATAGTAGAATCTATTCATATACCTATAACATATAGGTATATATAAATGTTCCATTAAAATTATAAATTTTTCTGTATATTTGAACATTTTCATAACGTAATTCTGGGGGCAAACTGAGATTTTTTTTTAGCCTCTCACTGTAAAGCTCTGGGGAGAACCCAAGACCTCTCCTTTTCCTAGCAGACCTGGTGTGGGGAACATATGTAATTGCTGAAGACTGATGAGATGAAGTCTCTTCCGTATGCAGTTCCTATGGGGACTTTTCTCACCCGATTGTTTTTAATCAAAGTGCCTCTGCTTGTATCTAGAGAAGTGCCTGCATCGTTCTGCTTCTCCCCTCCCTCCCAAGCTCATGCTTAGAAAGCAAAACAGAAACTGAGCACACACTTTCGAAGTTGGAATTATACCAACCCGTTGCTTTTAGAGGTAACCGACATTAGTACCTGTGTTCATTAATGGAAAGACATCTGAAAAGAAGTTTCACTGTACACCAAAAAATGAAAATAGTAGGAAGTACAGTAAGCATCTCAGCATCAAGTCTCCATGCTTTGAACTGCATCTGTGAGCATCTGTGCTTTATCTCCGTGTTTCATTATCAAGATGTGTCCTAAGGTGTCAGAGACACAAGTGAGCTTGTGAAAGGTACACAGCCTAAACCTGATGTAATCGAAACCAGTGCAGGAGTAAAGAGCCCCAAAGTGAAATCATCCATGACCTGAACATCAAGCAGTTGCAGGAGATTTGTCTCTAGGATGACAGTGCTGCAATCAATGATTGCATAAAAGTGTGACTTGAATTTTGAAATGGAGCAAGGCTTTAGGGCAGGTTTGCAGGATGTTTTGAATGCCTGCAAAAAACTGTGTGACAGAGTGGTGAGGCTAAGCAGCCAAGTAGGCCATATTTGTGTGTATCTGTGTATGTTTCAAACCATCCTCCTCAACCACATCAGCTACAAAAAAGCCAGACCTTGACCTTTAACTTACAGGCAGGCAGACACTGGGGAAGGTATAACTCTTAGTGACCTGTCTGCCCTGATCGAGTCGAAGGATGATGAGAGATTAATAGATGACCTGCTTCCCCTCTCTCTAGGAGACCCTAGCCTCCTGTGCCTTCCTCCGCTCCAACCTCCTACCATTCATTCTAGCACCATCATATCATCCCCAGTCTGTCTTCCTGTGTCCGCTCACTGTCTACCTGGTTCTGGCAGGTGAAACTACACTGCACTTATGTTATTTCTACTTTATACAGGCTGCATCTTGTATCATTCCTGCTTTAATTGTATGTTAATCGATTATTTTAAGTTGTGTGTGTTATTTGGTAGGTTATTTTTGGGATCTGGGAATGCGCAACATTTTTTTCATATTAATTAATAGTAATTGCTTCACTTATAAGCAAGTTCATTATAATTTATGTTATAAGGAATTGACTCATGCTTTTATGAAGGGTGACAAATCCTAAGAGCCTCAGTGTAAGTCAGCATGTCTGAACGTAGGAGAGGCAATGCTAAGATTGACTTTGAGTTTTAAGTGGCTCATTGGCATAGTTCTAGCTTGAAGGCTGACTGTCTTGAGACCCAGGGAGAGCAGATGTTTCAGTTCCAGTTTGAAGTCAGGGGGAAAAAATAACAAAACAGATGTCCCAGTTCAAAGGCCATGAGGCAGGAAAACAGCTGATGTTCCAGTCCAGAGGCCACCAGGCAGGAAGAATTCTGTCTTACTTAGGGGAGGATCAGCCCTTTTGTTTTAGTAAGGCCTTCAACAGATTGGATGAGGCCCATCACATTTACTTGGCCTACTGATTTCAGTGTTAATCTCATCCAAAACACCCTGTGAATGATGCTTGAGAAAATATCTGAGTATCCCGTGGTGGGTTGGCCCATAAAATTAATCATCACAGTATTATCAAATCTTAAAAAAGACCCCAACCCATGGCAGTGTCACAGTACATTAAGATTCATATTTGAGAAGACACTTGAATGTGCTAAGGAATGAACAGTCTTATGGAAAAAGCCTTCCATTCAGTTACAGAGGGACCCAGTGATCATGAGTCAGGAAGTGGTTGAGAAGTTCTCGGACTAGCAAGGAGTCTGGAGAAGTTTGTGTGGGGATGAGTGTTGGAAACAGAGATAAAAGATGTTAAGGATGAGCCAGGAGTCAAGCCGTGAATGGCCTTCTAGACATCAAAAGACACATGGATTATATTCTGTTTGTGAGAAATAAACACTGAAAGAATATGAGCAGAAAATGTCTTGAAGTGCTTTGAGAAAAGACATTGGGTGAGAAGGCAAGAATGAAAACAGGGAGATCCATTGAAAGCCTATTTCTATAGTTCAGCTTCACTTCTGTGAGAGTACAGAATGTGCCATGGGGAACTGCAGGGAGCTTTTTGGTTGGAATGGGGTTCACCACATGGACAACCTGTGTCCTCTGTACACTTTCCTTTAAGATTTTGGACTGAAATGTACAAGTTGGCATTTGTCAACTGACCTGCCTGATGTTAGGGGGCACTTATGAATATGAACTACCCTCAGAATTTCTTTTGCAGCATCCAAATGTGTAGGCTCATTAGACTGAAAACATGTGAACCACCACCACAAGTCAACTTTGATTTAGAGCAAAAGAGCTGGCATTGCTTAAAGGTGAGGTCACTGGAATCGGAGCCTTGATGAAGCTTCTCAGAAAGAAAACATTGTGCTGTGTTTGTGTCTCCCTCACATTCCTCCTTCCCTCTCGCCTCGCTTCCCACCACATGTGGGTTGGCTGTTCCGAAGGCCCCAGGGATTGAATGAAAGTTGTTGAGTTTGAAGCATATCAAAGAGTCTACACAAAACCGGGGAGAAGTCCCCTCAACCTGGGCACAGTTTTCCAAGAAAAAATGTGTTTAATGGAAGGAGACTGAGAGAGGAAGCGACTTCAGCCTCTTACAGAAAACAACATTTGGTGTGTGTTCATGAAACTCACCTCATAATAAGGGGGCTGATTCTCCAGCTGTGAGTCAGAGTCTGGCTGATAAAAGATGATGGGCGGGGGGGGGGGGAAGCTCCTCCAACTCATTATTTAGGGAGGTCTTCAGGTCTGGCGTCAGGAGACCTGTGCTTCATGGCCCGCCAGCTGGAGGAGTCATGTAAGCCTGAGCTACACACTTTCTCCCCTGGGGTTTCAGTTTTCTTTTCTGTAAAGTTAGGATAATAATATGATTTCCTCTGTAGTGTTAATGTGAGGATCAGTGTTATAATGGATGGGAAAGTGCTCTGTAACCTCTAAGGTTGTGATAGTGTCAGTTTGTTTTACTATCATACCATTCAACCAAGATTTGTCCTGAGGACCCACTCTGTTATGGCCCTGTTCTCAGTTTGGGATTAAGCCATCATGAGGAATCTAGTAAAGATAGAAAATTATTTTCTTTGCTTCTAAAGGTGAAAATAGCAGTATTTTTTAAGGGATAGTTTCCCTGAGCCCTTGGAGATGAGTTTGAACTCACCTTAGGAGGTAAATATTCAGTGTCTTTCCAGAACTCTTTCCTCCTCTAGTCTTTCTATTTTAGAAGATGATTTCACATGCCACCCAGTCATCTTTGACTCCTCTTTCCTTTACCCCATCACATCAGTGAGTCCCACTTCCTCCACATGCAACAAATATCCTGAAATCTCTCCTCCCTGTCTTTCTCTACTGCAACCATCCTGACCTCAGAGCTGCTGCTCTGACCACTCAATCTAGGGATGTCCAGCCTAGGCACTTCCTCGCAAGCTGCCTTTTGTCTTCCTAGAATTTATCACTGTCTTTGATTCGCTTGTTCATTTGTTGAGAATTTTTTTTTTTCACCTATATAAGAAACCCTGTGAAAACTGGACTCTCACTTGTCTGCTTAGTGCAGTACCAGACCCAGCTGAGGTCATACCATGGTGCACCTGTGGAAGAGTATCGAGTACATAAGAATGCCACGGTAAACATCTTTAGAGAATACGAAATGATCTTCTATATTTGAGACAAGTCACTCTTTGGGTAGACATGTAAAACAAAAACTAAAAAATGTTTACTGCTAGTTTTTCAGGAAGATCTGAGTTAACAATAGCATGTAAGATAAGCTCAGATTTAGGTGATAAATGCTTTGTTCAATGAAATAAAGGGTATCAAGTGAAATAGTATGTTCATATGTACACATATATGTCATATGTATATATAGATTGGCTTTCTAGATTCTACCTCATGTTACCTTCCCACCTCACTGTGGTGGGCTTTCTGGCATTCCCCACTTCCTTGCCCTTCTCCCAGCTGCTGCCCTTTGCCACCCTCACCCAGAATGGTCACTCGGTAATGTTAGCCAAGGTGAACCAGGTTCCACTGTCACCCACCACTTCCTGTGGGGAACTGAATACAGGACAGGGTGTTCCTGGGTTGGACACACAAACTTGGTGGTGTCTCCAGGATGACAAGTCCTCCATCAGGCTAGTCACCCCTCAGGACATGATACAGGCAAGTCTGTGAGGGCCAACCTCTTGCCCAGCCTGGCTCAGGTTCCCAGTGTGTCCTGGTGTGAAGATTGCAATTCTTTCATGGTTGCCTGCCCCAGTGGCATACAGCAGTGAGCCCCAAGAAGGGAAAATTGAAGCTCAGTCCTGACCAGGGTAGATTATCATTCCAGAGGTCCCACCAACAGTCAGCCAGGTGGATATGAAAATGTGTGGGGCAAAGCCTTGAGCACCCAGGAGGGTCTGCAAAGACACTGTGGTGTCTTTCTGCTAGAGGGAGCACAGGAATAAATAGCAAACATAAAACATCATGACAGCTTGAGAGAGACCGTGAAAGAAAGGGATGATTGTATTTTAGTACCTTTAATGGCACTTAAGTTCCGCTTTTTGAACAAGGAGCTCCAAGAATTATATAGCCAGCCCTGGCTGTGTGCATAGTTTTGTGACTGTCCAGCTAATCTCTGCATTCCTCCCCCCAACTTTTATCTGCCCAAGAAAGCAGAGAGAACATTTCTCAAAGGCAGGACCAGGTCTTATAAGAATAGTGACTAAGAAATTGATGATTTGGAGTGAGGGGATCTCAGCTGAAAGTCTGAAAAGAGCTTTCGCCAAAGTTTCACATTAACCACCTCTCTGTACTTTCCAAAAATGGGTGGGAGGAGTTCCTAACTAAAATCTATCCCTAAATCAAAGCTCCAAAACTGTGAAGTCAAGGGAATAGCCGGAGGTTTCTTTTCTTGTTGGACTTTTAGAGATTTTAGGTTGTTGTTGTTGTTGTTGTTGTTTTCTCACTAAATTACTTCCAGGACAATCTTAAATGTTATAAAATTCAAGGAAATCAGAGAGGATGAAAAAAAAAGCAATGGTATCTAGTTCAGCCCATAGAATTTACGGACAGGGAGATTGAGCTTCATAGCAGTAAGTGGGACAGGACACTGTTAAAGGTGTTAGAATAATCTAGTTAGTGGCAGAATTTGGAAAAGAAGTTCTGAGACCCAATCCAGGGTAGTTTCCATTAAATCTGAGTCTTCCTTTGGGTTGACCTTCATTTTCATAAATATGCAATGTGCCAAAGCCAGCACTTACTTTATAAAAAGCTGTTACCATGTATTGAGTGCCCACTGTAGAATAGGCACTCAGCATTCATGGTTTCTTTTAAAGTTAAAGCAATCTTATAAAGATATACCATGCCCCATTTGCAAGTGAAGATATAAAGGTACAAAGTCAAACTGCATAGTTGATATGTGAGCTGGGATTCAAATCCAAGTTGGTATAATTCTGAGCCTAAAACAGTGGATTTAGGAACTCAAAAGATAAGTTTGCCTAGAACTGTGAATGTAACATTATTTGGAAAGAGAATATTTGCAGATCTAATTAAATTAAGGAACTTAAAATGAGATCATCCTAGATTGCCTGGGGGGACTTAAATCCAATGCAGGTGGCCTATTAAGGGACAGAAAAAAAGAGACACAGACACACAGTATACAGGTAATATGAATATGGGGACCAAGGTAGTAGTGATGTGTCTAAAAGCTAAGGATTGCTAGCAGCCACTGGAAGCTAGGAGAAAAGCTTAGAATGGATTCTCCATCAAAACCTCAAGAGAGATCCAACATTATATGTCTTTGGGCTTCTCTCCTCACATCTGTGGAGAATAAATGTCTGTTGGTTTAAGCTACCAAGTTTGTCATGACTTGTTTCAGCAGCCCTATGAAATGAATACAGATACACTTTCCTTCCCATCCTTCTAATTTTTCCTATGTACAGTTTTTTCTTTGACTCTCTCTTAGCTCCAAGAGGAAGTTCCTATAGGGAGTAGATAGAAAAGGAGTTAAAAGAAAATGGCTCATATCTGATTGTTATTTTCCAGGCCATTTTGGGATCAGTTGGTTCCATTGTATAAGAAATTTATTTTTAAAATAAATTTCATTGGAAAAGTAAGGGGAAGCACCCACAGTGAATTATAAACCTTTGTTCCAGTTGCTATTTATAAAAAATAAAAAGACACAGGCGTCTAAAATGATTCACAAATCGTGTGATTTTTATATGGATGATCCCAGTCAGAAGTTCTTTGTTTACCAGGCCCTTTCTCTCATATGTATGATCTCATTCTGTTACCATCACAAGCCTCTGTTCTTCATGTTATTTTATTCATCAGAAGACAGAAGTTCAATGTGTTATTTGCCCAAGGTACCATAGTTAATGTGTCAGAACAGGGAGCTAAACCCAGCTCATTTGCTAAAATATTTTTACCACTATTAAAGAAAGGAATCACTATCCCTTTATGGTACCACCTCCTGGTGGTGGAAAGGTGACCAGTCCACTGAACTCTTAGTAAAAGCAGAAGAGAGGTCAAGAGAAAACTGGAAAGATTATACTCCAGGCTCATGCTTTTCTTATCTAGTATGATTCAAAACTATTTTTTTCTGAATAAAGGAAAATTATTGTGTGAGACATTGTGGAATTTAAAGTTGGGATTTAAGTCATAAAACAGCCAGATGTTTTGGAGCAAAGCCTCAAAGCTGGCTAGAGAATGTGCAGTGATGACCACAGTGCAGCCATATTTGAGAGGAAGATTTGGAAGAGGAACCTCACTTTTCTAATGTTCCAATAGCCATATTTGGGACAATAGCTAAAACAGGAAGTGAGCTTATAACATTCTTCTCATCTGTTCCTTCCTTTGAGTTCACATAGCCCTGCGACAATAAAAAGTATTGTCATCGCTCTAAAGATGAGAAAATGAAGACTTATTGGGATCCAGTGACTTCCCCAAAGTGATACTGTCAGAAATGCCTAGTGAGACTGGGGTGCTAAGGATATCATGCCTTTCTTTGCATCAGACTTCATAGTGAAATCACACTTCAAATGGAATCACACTGAACCAGAACTTTCATAAAAGGCCACTGTGGGGTTGGACACTGGATGACAAAGATTATTAATGCCCCCAAAGAGCTAATAGTCAAGTTGGGGAAAGGCAGAAAAAAAACCTTTCAACACAGCACCTGAGTTACAACCACCAGTATGAATACTTATGATTTTGTAGTTTTTGTTTGTTTTTTTATTTTTATTTTTTTTCACAAATTTTTTAAAAAATTTTATTTATTTATGCATACAAGCTAGGGTGCAGGCCAGAGGGGTGGGGCGGCGAGAGGGTTCACCAGAGACAGAGTGGGGAGCAGAACAGGCAGATCGACGGAAACACACTGCTGAGGGGAGCAGCGGGCGAGGCAGGAGAGGTCTGCTGCGCCATGTGGGAATCTCCCTGGCCTGGTGTCGAACTTGCGTCACCGTTGCCAACAGCTCTACAGCGCAGCTCTTAACCGCTGCGCCACCAATGAGGCCCAGAATACTTATGATTTTGAAAGTCCATTTTTGTGTCATTAAGCATGAGTGCTCCACGATTAGACACTTACTCCGTGTCATCTAGGATGATAGTTAGAAGCAAATGAGTCCATACTAACAGTAGTATGGACTGGTTTAATCAAGAAACTGGCAAATGGCAATTCCAGGGCTGGTTCTAGCACTCTAGCACTCATTGGTGCCATCAAGAACCCAGGTTTTCTTGATTTTATGATTACAATCATGATTTCATGGTTTTAAAATTATTTCTGTAACACCAGAAGTCTGCTCAAACCTGTGTCCTAAGTAAGGCAGGGCAAAAGGGTTCTGTCAAAGGCCCTTTTTCTCAGAAACTTACTCTGCATGATCACATGTCACTTGATATCCTTTCAGTCATTTAACCATATATATGACAGTGGTCCCCACTGGCTCTTCCATATAGCCTAGCAGTGCTAGGCTCTGCCCTCTACAATTATGTAATTGCATACTATGCCCTTCACACAACAATGAAATCATCTATTAATACTTTCCTCAGAAAATGTCCCATTGTTAAGTGATACAAGACTGTATCAATCATTGTTTTTCCTCATCTAATTTTCACACACACACAAAATATCATTGAGAGAGTTACAATATTGTTTATACAGTAAGACTATAGAAGTAGTACTTAGGTTGCCCACTTAGGCAACCAGAATTAAATTCTGGTCTACAATATTCCAAAAGGTGTAGCAAGGTGCTACAAAACCTACACTGCTGAAAACTATAATCCCCCCACAGTGAAATTAGACAGCAGTCAGGGGTCTGTAGCCCTATCTCATGGCAGTTAAAACTGTTTCATCCCTGGAAGACTCCCAGCGCCATAGGGGAAGGAACCTTCACGCACAGCGCACCCCAACTGTGGGAGGGTGAGTGCAAGGACTGGAGAGTAGCTGCTGGAGCAAACTAGCCCCAGGCCTGCGTCCAGGAGCTCTTAGGGACTGA
The DNA here is from genome assembly GCA_004024925.1 of Scalopus aquaticus. Lineage (NCBI taxonomy): Eukaryota > Metazoa > Chordata > Mammalia > Eulipotyphla > Talpidae > Scalopus > Scalopus aquaticus. The sequence continues at coordinate 106,474 of PVIJ01001872.1, forward strand.
ACAAACAGCTCCACACCTCCAGCTGCCACTCCAGCTGGGTCCCCAGGTGAGCTCAGGGAGGAAGACTCACGGCGCTATAGGGAAAGGAACCTTCACGTGCAGCACACCCCAACTGCAGGAGGGTGAGTGTAAGGACTGTAGAGTAGCTGCTGGGAGCAAACTAGCCCCAGGCCTGTGCCCTGGAGCTCTTAGGGACTGAACAAACAGCTCCACACCTCCGGCCACCACTCCAGCTGGGCCCCCAGGTAAGCTCAGGGAGGGAGACTCCTCGCACCATAGGGGAAGGAACCATCACACGCAGTGCACTTCAACTACAGGATGATCCCCGAAGGCTAGAACTGGTCATGCTGCAGGAGCGAAAGGAAGGAGTGGAGCCCCACTCCAGATGCTAGAAGCAGTGACCAGGCACCAGGCATGGCATGAAACAGTTACTAGGCACACTAGGAAGGGAGCAGACCACCCTCCCCACCTTCAGCGATAGGAACAGCCAAAGGACAACACACACGTGGGGCAGGATTGGACTCCCAGGTACCTGGATCTACAGAACAACAGACCAGCACACAGCTATCACAAGGGGCAGAAGTGACCTCTTGGCACGTGGAGCAGCAGGACAGCATCCCAGCAGGACTGTGGAACTCTGGAATAATAGGAGTGGACCTGGTCAGACCACCAGTTTCAGACACCCCAGAATGAGCTCTCCAAAGAAATGCCTGCCAACATCAGTAACACAGTGTCCCAAGGAGTAGAACAAATCAGAAGACAAACAACAGGGAGAAGAAAAGCCACAAGTAACCAAGCAAGCCCACAGGGAAAGGTCACGACACAAAAAGAAAATCAGACACCAGAACACAACAATGACATAGAAGAGCTTTTCTCCATGCCAGATAAAAAATTTAAAACGTTCATGATTAAAAAACATAGAAGGGCCTCCCCAGTGGCGCAGCGGTTGAGCGCTGCGCTGTGGAGCTGTCGGCAGTGCACGATGCTAGTTCGACGCCCGGTCGGGGAGAATCCCACATGGTGCGGCAGACCTCTCCTGCCTCGCCCGCTGCTCCCCTCAGCAGTGTATTTCTGATCTGCCTGTTCTGCTCCCCACTCTCTCTTGCCGCCCCACGCCTCTGGACTGTACCCCAGTTTGTATGTATAAATAAATAAATCTTTAAAAAAATAAAAAATAAAAAAACATATAGAAAATGAAAAGGAAAAGAACCATATGAGAAAAATAATTAATTATCAGAGCAATAGAATTGAGACCCTAGAGAAGGAAAGGAACGAAATGCAGGAGATTATAAGATCATTGGAAGATCTAAAGAACTCTGGAAAAAGCAACAAAAAGTAGAATTGATGAAATGGAGGGACAAATTAGTACTCTCGAAGATACGGATACAGAAAGGGAAAAAAAAGAGAGAAGTACAAAGAAAAAAAAATGAAGAATCAATAAGAGAAATATCAGACACCATGAGGAAAGGAAATATAAGAGTCATAGGAGTCCCAGAAGGTGAGGAGAGAAACCAAGAAACCAAAAAGCTATTCAAGGAGATAATCGAAGAGAACGTCCCAAACATAAAGAAGGATATGAAAATAGAGTTGCAAAAAGCTAGAAGATCACCAAATTATAATAACAAAAACAAAAATACACCAAGACATATAATAGTAAAACTCCCAGAGGTCCAAGACAAGGAAAAAATTATGAAATGATAAGGACGAAGAAACAGATAACGTACAAAGGAAAACCTATCAGGATGACATCGGACTTCTCTGAGGAAACATTACGGGCTAGAAGAGAATGGTCAGACATATTTAACAAACTCCAAGCCAACCAAGAATACTCTACCCCACAAAGCTCTCCTTCCTCTACGAAGGAAAAATAAAAACCTTTTCAGACAAAATCTCCAGAAATTCACCACTACTAAACCCAAACTACAAAAAATATTACAAGAAACCCTAAAGTCAAACCAACAGAAAAATGAATAGGTAGAACAGAAATAGGGAAGGAATAAAATCACAAAAAGGCCAACAAAATGACTAATATCAATGTCAGCATATCAATATTAACTCTGAATGTAAATGGATTAAACTCATCAATAAAAAGACACAGAGTAGCAGACTGGATTGATAAACAGAATCCAACCTTTTGCTGCCTGCAGGAAACACACCTAACTACAAAAGATAAACACAGATTGAAAGTAAAAGGTTGGGAAACAATTCTGCAAGCAAACGGACCAAAAAAGAAGGCAGGAACAGCTATACTTATATCACATAAAATAGATTTCAAACTTAAAAAAGTAAAAAGACACATAGAGGGGCATTTCATTTTGATTAAAGGAACAATTTATCAAGAAGACATAACGTTCATCAACATATATGCAACATATGAAGGAGCACCAAAATATATCAGACAACTATTAACAGCTCTGAAAAAAGATATTAGAGAAAATACATACACAGTGGGAGACTTGAACACCCCACTCTCACAAACGGACAGATCAATGAGACAAAAAGTAAACAAGGATACCAAAGCCCTAAATAAATAAAGACTTAGATCTCATGGGTTTATCAGACATATACAGAACACTGCACCACCAAAAAATCTGAGTACACATTCTTCTCAAGTGCGCATGGAACATTCTCCAGGATAGATCACATATTGGGACACAAAACAAGCATGAACAGATATACCAAGGTCAAAATCATACCAGCTATCCTCTCTGACCATAAAAGCATCAAACTGGAAATAAACCACGAAAAGAAAACAAGGAACCCTCCTACCTCATGGAAATTGGAAGCCACTCTACTGGAAGACCATCGGATCAATGAGGAAATCAAAGAAGAAATTAAAAAGTATCTTGAGACAAATGACGAGAACACAACCATCCAGAATGTTTGGGACACAGCAAAAGCAGTTATAAGAGGAAAATAGATAGCATTACAGGCTCACATCAAAAAACAAGAAAGAGTTCAAATAAACAACTTAATATCCCAGCTCAAAGAACTGGAAAAAGAACAACAAAAGAACCCAAAAGCAAGCAGAAGGAAAGAAATAATAAAAATCAAAGCAGAAATAAATGAAATAGAAGTTAAAAAAACAATACAAAAGATCAACAAAACCAAAAGCTGGTTCTTTGAAAAAATAAACAAGATAGACAAACCTCTAGCCAGGCTCACAAAGAAAAAATGGGAAAAAACACAAATAAATAGAATCATAAATGAAAGGCGAAATTACAACAGACAGCAGAAATCAAAAGAATAATCAGACACCACTATGAGCAGTTATATGCAAACAAGTTCAACAACCTAGAAGAGATGGACAAATTCCTAGAACTATACAAACATCCTAAGCTAAATCAAGAAGAAATAGAACACCTAAACAGACCAATTACAAGCAGTGAAATTGAAACAGTAATCAAAACCCTCCCCCAAACAAAAGCCCAGGACCAGATGGTTTCACAGATGAATTCTACCAAATATTCAGAAATGAACTAGTGCCTGTCTTACACAAACTCTTTCAAAAAATTGAGAAGGAAGGAATACTTCCAAATACATTTTATGAAGCCAACATTACGCTAATACCAAAACCGAATAAAGACAATACAAAAAAGAAAACTACAGGCCAATATCGCTAATGAACACTGGTGCAAAAATCTTCAACAAAATCTTAGCTAATAGAATCCAACAATGCATCAAAAAGATAATCAACCACGACCAAGTGGGATTTATTCCAGGAGCACAATTATGGTTCAACATCAGAAAATCAATTAATGTAACCCAACACATCAACAAAAAGAAAAATAAAAACCACATGATCATATCAATAGATGCTGAGAAAGCATTCGACAAAGTCCAACACCCATTTATGATGAAAGTCCTCAAAATTCTAGGGATAGAAGGAACATACCTCAACATGATAAAGGCCATATATGACAAACCCACAGCCAATATCATCCACAACAGTGAAAAGCTGAAAGCCTTTCACCTGAAATCTGGAACAAGACAAGGATGTCCACTGTCACCACTGCTTTTCAATATAATATTGGAAATCCTAGCCAGAGCAATAAGACAAGAGAAAGGTATTCAAGGAATCCAGATAGGGAAAGAAGAAATAAAGCTGGGACCTGGTGGCTCCCTGGAGCTGTTGGCAGCAGGTGATGTGGGTTCGACGCCTAGCCGGGGAGATTCCCACATGATGCAGCAGACCTCTCCTGCCTCGCCTGCTGCTCCCCTCAGCGGTGTATTTCCGTCCATCTGCCTGTTCTGCTCTCCATTTGACCTCTGGTGAACCCTCTCGCCACTCCACGCCTCTGGCCTGTACCCCAGCTTATATGCATAAATAAATAAATCTTAAAAAAAAAAAAGAAGTAAAGCTTTCACTATTTGCTGATGACATGATAATATATAGAGAGAGAACCCTAGAAACTCCACAGAAAAACTAATCAAAATAATCAATTTAATACAATATCGGAATACAAAATCAACACACAAAATTCAGTAGCCTTCTTATATGCAAATAATCAATCTGAAGAAGCAGAAATTAAGAAAACCACCCCTTTTATAATTGAAACAAAAAAAATCAAATACCTGGGAATAAATATAACAAAAGAAGCAAAAGACCTATACAAAGAAAACTATAAAACATTATCAAAAGAAATAGAAAAAGACACAAAGAAATGGAAAGACTTCCCCTGCTCATTTATCGGAAGAATTAACATTATCATAATGGCCATACTACCGAAAGTAGTTTACAGATTCAATGCAATTCCAATAAAAAGCTCAATGACATATTTCAAAGAGATAGAACAAATACTGATGACGTTCATTTGGAATCACAAAAAACCTCGAATAGCCAAAGCCCTCCTGAACAAAAAGGAGAATGGAGGTATCACCCTCCCAGACTTCAAAATGTACTACAAAGCTGTAATAATTAAGACTTCATGGTACAGGAACAAAAATAGACACACAGATCAATGGAATCAAATAAAGAACCCAGAAATCAACCCACATATATATAGACAATTTTCTTTGATAAAGGTGCAAAGAATATTCAGTGGAGCAAGGACAGTTTGTTCAACAAATGGTTCTGGGAAAACTGGACGAATACATTCAGAAAAATGAAACTAGACTACTCCCTCACACCATGCGCAAAAATCAATTCAAAATGGATAAGAGACTTGGACAAGACATGAAACCATAAAATATATAGAAGAAAACAAAGGCAAAACAATACATGACATGCACCCTAGTAGCATTTTTAAAGACATCCCCCAAAGCAAGGATAATGAGGAAAAGATAAATAGCTGGGATTACATCAAACTAAAAAGCTTCTGTACAGCAAAAGAAACAATCAAAACAATGAAACAGCCTAAAGACTGGGAAAAAAATTTTGCACTCCATACAACAGAGAAGTGACTGATTATAAAAATCTACAAAGAACTCACATGACTCAACAAAAACACAGCAAAAAATCTAGTCAAAAAATGGGCAGAACAACTTAACAGACATTTCTCCAAAGAAGAAATGCAGATGGCCAATAGGCATATGAAAAAATGTTCAACATCCCTCATAATCAGGGAAATGCAAATAAAAACCACAATGAGATACCACCTTACACCAGCAAGAATGGCACGTATTGAAAAAAAAAAAAGGGAACAACAAGTGTTAGCGAGGATGTGGAGAAAAAGGAACTCTCCTGCACTGCTGGTGGGAATGCAAATTAGTCCAACCACTGTGGAAAGCTGTATGGTGGTTCCTCAAATTGCTAAAAATGGAGCCTCCATAAGACTCAGTAATACCACTTCTGGGAATCTACCCAAAGGATACAAAAACACTAATCCAAAAAGAGACATGCACCTGCATGTTTATTGCAGCGTTGTTTACAGTAGGTAAAATAGGGAAACAACCCAGATGCCCAAAAATAGATGATTGGATCAAGATGTGGTATATATACACAATGGAATACTATTCAGCATTCAAAAAAGATAAACATATGCAATTCACAGCAATATGGATGGAGCTAGAGGGGATAATGCTCAGAGAAATAAGCCAGAAAGAAAGAGAAAAATATCGAATGGTTTCACTTATAACCGGAATATAGGCGAACCAAACAAGAAAGAGACATCCAGCAAGGGAGGGTGAGGATAAGGACTCAAAAAGGGGTAGAGGAGAGCACAAGGGACTATGGTGGTGGTTCACGGGTGAATTAGTGGTGGGTAACCTATGGGAATATACAATAATGTAAAATAAATTAAAAAAAAACTATTTCATCCCTTCATTTAACAATGAAGACACTGTAGCAAAAAACAAAGGAATATTCCAAGTTCTCACCACCCTTTAATGGTGATCCAGACTTAAGACTTTTAACACCTGTCTCCTTTTTTTGCTGTATAGAAACCCTTCTATTTTTCTACCCTTAATTTTATTGTTTCAGGAGAGGACAGGTCAAAGATGAGCATATGATTTAAATATTCCAGAGAGTAGGTAGGATAATGAGGGTGGAGTGGGTTATGCGTTGTTGTCATCCGTTCGGTGCAGTAAAAATAGCAAGAATGTTCTCTGTCCCATAATAAAATGCCATGAAAGAAATTGCTTCTAAAAGGAAATGATAACTAAAGAGAAAAAAAAAAAAGTGCTGTTGTCTTGCTATGCCAGGGTAGGGATGAGGGATGGAAAGAAAAGTAAAAAGGAGCTAGAATGTATTTCAGTTTACATTAGCAGAAGAACTCCACCATGCCTCCCTTTTAACCACTACTTAAATCAGATGCCAGATTACTGTTTGTCATTTACCTTCCTTCTTTCACATCTTGTGGTCTGAGACAGTGCTGGCAGGACAAGGGAAAATGAGCCAGAAGTTTGCCAAGGCAGAAAGAAATGTTTCTCGAACATTCCTTCAGTTCCGTTTCATTTTTTTTTTTTCCTCATTCCTGGCTGTGTTATTGTCACTTTCTCTGAGTCTGATTTTAATAGCTTCAAGATTTTTGATAGCAATATTCAGTTAGCTTAGTCCCTGGTGGCCCTGTCCAGAGTCTGACCCTTCTTCGTGCCTCATCAAAGGTAATTTAGGATTTGGGTTGGGGGGATGGTGTAAAATCTAATAAAGAACCATATCTCCATAATGGAAAACTAAAGACAGTAATATTTTCACATGAATTTTGAAAATTTTAAAATATAAGGAGAATATAGCCAGAATATTGGGGTCTTAAATCAACCTAATTTGCCAGACAAATTAGATAATTAGCAAAGATTTCTTAAAGGGTCATTAGCAAAGTTAGATCTGAAAATGTGACAATTACAATTCATGTTTTTCTTATAAAACAGCCAACATGATGACTAGTAAGTAACCTGGGAACTGACAGAACATTATTTCTCTGTTCCTTTCCCAAGCAGAATTGTACCACAATGACAAGGGATTCCCAAGAGCTGCTTTTCTTATCTATTCAGTGTATGTTAATTTCATGTATTTATTATTTATACCATACATTTCCTTAAACTAAATATATCTGACACTTCAATGGTTGTAACTTCAATATCTTCAAATTTTATTTATGTCTTATCTGTAATGAAATGGTCCTAAATAACATCTCTAAATTATAGAGATAATATGTCTAGATTTTTTTTTTTTGGTCATAAAATAGGAGTTGTGTATAATATATTGTATTTATTAAACAGAACTAGTGTTTGTTAAACACATACACTGTGCCAGGCATGGGCCTAGATAACTTTTATTTAACTCATTTAATTCTTCCAACAACCATATGAAGTAGTTTTAATAATCCCATTTTGTGAATGAGTACTTTGTAGTTTATAGAGGTAAAATTATTAGATCCATCTGATTTCTAATCCTGTGGCCTTCTGAAGCCCAGTGCTATGTACATGCACATATTGACTTGTGAACAGACATTTATATTTTGCATCGAAATTCTTCTGATTTAACAATAGGGGGAACATAAAATTTGTTTCAGTTATATTGAGCCTTTTTAGTACCACAGATCCAGAAGTCACTACACAAACCATATTTTTTATTTGTGATCCTTCCCAAATATCTAAATGTATTTGTAAGACATATAACTTCTCTTTTCATCTCTATAAAATGTCCCATAAATATTAATTCTTTAACTAGCTTGCTAGAACTTTAAAAGTAGGAGGCTTCTTCGCGTAGAAGAATGGAGCACATCAATATAGCTTAGCCTTGAAGAGACACATTTCATGGAATGTTGTCAGCACAGATAAGGTCCTGTCAGAGCTGAGGAATTAACCAAACCCTCGTGACAGAACAGAACTTTTATACCTGAAAGATTCAGTACTCACTCCCAATATAAGCATTTCCTTTCAAGAGAATTGACAAATAAAAGTTGTATTTTAAGGCTTACAACATTATGGATTGATATACATATGTATGGTGAAATGACTATTGTAGGCCAATTAATTAACATATCCATCATCTCACGTAGTTGCCATTGTGGGTGTGTATGTGTGAATGGAGCACCTGAAAGCTACTCTCCTAGCAAATTTTCAGTATTCATGTTGTGTTAACTATAGTCATTGTGCTGTATCTTAAACCTTTAGACTAATGCATCCTGCATAATTTCAACTTTGTACTCTGATCAACATCTGCCCATTTTCCCCACCTCCCTGTCCCTGGTAAATCCCTTCCATTCTTTTCAATGTCTTGGACTTTTTGAGATTCCACATATAGTGAGATCACACTATGCTTTTCTTTGTTTGACTTATTTCACTTAACCTGTTCTCCAAGTTTATCCATGTTGCCATAAATGGCAAATTACCTTCTTTTTAAAGGCTGCATACCATGAGATATATCACATTTCTATATGTTTCTCACATTTTCTTCATTCATCTGTTGATTCAGGGACACTTAGGATGTTTCCATATCTACCACTGTAAATAATGCTGCAATGAAAATGGAAGTGCAGCTATCTCCAAGAGATTCTATTTCCTTGGATATATACCCAGAACTGGGATTGTTAGAGCATATTGTACTTTTATTCTTAATTTTTTGAGGCACTTTCATATTTTTTCCATAATGCCCGTACAATTTACATTCTCATCAACAGTACACAAAGATTTCCTTTCTTTGCCTTTGTCTTTTTAATAATAGCATCCTAAAAGCTATGAAGTGATTTCTCCCATTTATTTGATTTGCATTCCCTGATCATTAATGATGTTGAGCCTCTTCTCATATACTTCTTGGGCATTTTTATGTCTTCTTTGCAGTGTCTATTCAGGTACTTTGCCAATTTAAAAATTTATTATTTGTTGAATTCTTTATGTATTTTGAGTATTAACCCCTTAGCAGATACATGATTTACAGATTTTTTTCCAATCGTAGTTTGCCTTATATCTTATTGATGGTTTACTTTTCAGTGCAGGATTATTTTTTTCATTAAGATTAATTTAGCTGTTTGGCATCTTTTGTGGTTCCATATGAATTTCAGATTTTTTCTTTTTCTGTGAAAAATACCCTTAGAATTTTGATAAGTACTGCATTGAATTTGTATCTCTTTGGGTAGTATGGACATTTTAACAATATCAATTCTTCCATTTCATGAATATGAAAAATCTTTCCATTCATTTGTATCTTCTTCAATTTCTTTCCTCAGTGTTGTATAGTTTTCAGTGTATAAATCTTTCACCTCCTTGGTTAAACGTATTCCTAAGTATTTTATTATTTTGGGTGCTATTGTTTTCTTGATCTTCTTTTTGGACGGATTGTTGTTGATATAAACAACTGATTTTTTTCTGTTGATTTGTATTCTGTGACTTTATCAAATTTGCTTTAGTTCTAATATTTCGTTTCGTGTAGTCTTTAGGGTTTTCTAGACACAGAACCATGTCATCTGAAAGCAGAAATTATTGTACTTCTTCCTTTCTGGTTTGGATGCCTCTTATTTAATTTTCTTATCTGATTGTTCTTGCTAGTATATTCAATACTATATTAAATAGAAGTGGTAAAAGTGGGCATTCTTGCCTTGTATTGGATCATAGAGGAAAAGGTTTCAGATTTTCCCGATTAAGTATGATGTTGCTTGTGGTCTTTTTTTATAGATGTCCTTTGATGTGTTGTGAAAATTTTCTTTTTTATCTATTTTGTTGAAAGTTTTTTTTAGCATAACCAGATTTTGAACTTTATGAAATGCTTTCTTCTACATCAATTAATATGAGCGTGTGGTTTTTATCTTCGTGTTCTTAAAGCAGTGTATCGCATTGATCGATTTGAGTATGTGAAACCAACCTTGCATCCAAGAGAGAAATCCCATTTTGAGAAATCCCATCACAAGATGCCTGTTTGTGATGTGTTGTTAAATTTGGTTTACTAGTATTTTTTTTTTGAGAATTTTTGCATCTTCATTAATAAGAGACATCGTTCTGTTGTTCTCTTGTGGGGCATTTGTCTGTTACCAAGATGATGCTGGCCTCATAAAATGAGTTTGAAAGTATTCCCTCTGCATCTACTTTTTGAAAGAGTTTGAGAAGGATTGGTATTATTTCTTCTTTGAATGTTGGTAGAATTCAGCTTGGAAGTCATCTGGCCTTGGGCTTTTCTTGGTTGAGAAGTTTTTGGTTCCAACTTCAATTCCCATGTTTATTATTGGTCTGCTCAGACATTCTATTTGTTCTTGATTCAGTCTCTATAGGTTTGTGTTTCTAGGAAGTTATCCATTTTTCATAGTCCTTTATGATGCTTTTATTTTTGAGGCATCCATTGTATGTCTCCTATTTTATTTCTGATCTTAACTTCTAGCCTGATGGCTGTCATCATATGGGCCAGCTGTGAACACCACCAGAGAATCTTGAGAAGGAACAGTAAACAAAGTGAAATCTGGTGACCTGCATCCTTCATCATCTTAGCACTTTGTGTGCCGGTGCCCTTTAAATTTACCAGCCCTTGGGGCTGGCCATTTTCTGTGCCACCGCATGAATGGTATAAGCATTCAATAAAACACACACAACTCCTGAACTACTGGATATTAAAAAAACTGTAATATCTATCATAAAACACCTTACACTTTCACCAAAACAATGTGTAAAGCTTCTAGACTGAGTACAATCAAAGAAATAGCTCCGAATACTTCCTCATAAATCTACCGTGGCATGAAAAACCAGAGACTAGATGAACACATATTAATACGTGAGCTGCCACCTGATACTGGTGACAACAACACCTATTAATACGTGAGCAGACCACAAAGTGTTAGGTTACCTTTATGATTCGTTCTCCAGGAACCCTTCCATCTATAAACTGGACATAATTCCTCTTTCCTCTGAGCCCCTGTCCCCATCTTTTTAGAACAGTACTGCTCCAACAGTACTCACCTATACACAGATCACCTGGAAAATATGTTAAAATGCAGTAGGTCTGGGGTGGAACCTGTGATCCTGCATTATATCACACTCCCATGTGATGCTAGTGATGTTCATCCATATACCATCCGTTGAATATAGCAAGAGTTTCTGGAACATTGGCAACCTCTTGCCTTACATTGAAATTACTTGTTTATGTGTCTGACTTCCTCAAGTGGACTGTAGTCATCTTCTTGATAATTTGATTATGCTTTTAAGTTCTTTCTCAAGAACTTCTCTGTTCAGTCTAAGCAGAAATTCAGTGACTTTCTATCATGTAAGCTTTAATTGTATGTTTAGGATGTATCTTCTTTGTCTAGCCCTACCTCTATAAAACAAGATTATGATCCTTTCAGCAGGGACATATGAATTGTAAATCACCTGGGACAGATAAGGTACTTGGTAAGTGTTGATGAAGTGGCTAGTAAACTCTTTTGTCTGACTCCCCAGTTAATTTTCCTTATAATTAATGGCAGATACAGTCATAATCATGATGGAGTAACTGTGATGGTCAGTTTTCTGTTGTATTTAAAGTTCATCATTTTCCATAGATAATGGATACTGTAGATACTGTAGGAAATTTTAATAGATACTGTAGGAAGGAAGTTAGGTTGAATTTAAAGGCTGCTAACAAGATACCATTTTAAACCAAAATGGTGTACATTGATATAATTGTGTACTTGTAAAATATATATGATATAAAACTGTACAATAAATAACATGTTTTCCTTTTATTACTAGGTCAGTGTCTAGCCCACCTGTGTATTATTTTTCAATATTTTTGAATAGAACCAGGTAAAGTAAAATCTCCTTTCTGGGCAGCAAAAACCCAGTATTGATTTTTTCTTTATTGACCAGTCATACATTCCTGCATAAATATTTATGATAGCTGCACATAATAAAAAAATAAGTTAAATACCACAAAGGAAAATGAAATGTAAATGGGAAAGGATTTCTCATGGGTAATACATCACTTTATAATCTTACGTTATTCTGTGAGTACCCAATGGCTTTGTAGCACTGCTCCGTTTACAAGACCTCCGTCATCACAGACAGACATTTGCAATATGGTCTTGTGTCCTCTGGGGGCTTGCTCATGTCAGGTTTATTTGACGATTTAGCAAGTGAAATACAATATATATGCAAAGCCCTTCTAAAGTGGCCAGGTGTTTAAATGGAATCTTCTAATATCTTAGAGCATTTTTGTAGATTCCCTCAAATGTCAGAGTTGAAAGGAACCATGGAGATGATTATGCCAAGGGGTGCAGAGGAGCATGCTGCACTGAGGTCACACAGCATGTTCTTTTTTTTTTTTTTTTAAGATTTTATTTTATTTATACATACAAGGTGGGGTACAGGCCAGAGGCATGGGGCGGCGAGAGGGTTCACCAGAGACAGAGTGGGGAGCAGAACAGGCAGATCAGAAGTACACTGCTGAGGGGAGCAGCGGGCGAGGCAGGAGAGGTCTGCCGCACCATGTAGGATTCTCCCTGGCCGGGCATCGAACTCGCGTCGCCACCGCTGCCGACAGCTCCACAACGCAGCGCTCAACCGCTGCACCACCGGGGAGGCCCCATACAGCATGTTCTTAGGTGAATGAGAATTCCTTGCAGTTCAGTGGTCTCTCCTGAACATGTTTCCATTAATTCTGAAAAAGTGAGGGTGGTTCAGAGAGGGCAGGCAGGGCTATTACAGTGTGTAGAGTGTGGGCAGATCAAATGGTAAAAGGCCCTTTTCCCTTAAATACTTAGACAAGCATTTTTAAAATTCCAGAGGACATAGTAAAAGGCAACTCTTCTGGCATTATTACTGACTTGGTCATAAAGTATGGGGACTGCAATTTGATTTGACATCAATTGTTCTATCTCAGAAGGATTGTAAATGATACCGAAAGGTTTTCAGGTCAAAAAGGTTCTTTAGTAACAAAGAACTTAAGGAAAAAATGGATCCTCCCCACACCATCCTCTGCACCATTCTTCAGTTTCCCTGAGGTGAGTAGCTTTCATTTCTGTAGGCACAGACCGTTTTTTCATGACTCAGGGAGGTGGAAGATGGGAAATTCCATTAGCCTCAACACGATTAGAGATACTAAATATACAACATATATGTGCTCAAGTGTGAACAATATTAGAAAATAATTTTTTATACCGCTAAAAATAAACAATACACTTATCTTTCATACTAATTTAGGAAGATTGAAAGAGAATATTAGGATTTTCAGTTTCTCTTAGTTCTTATTTTTTGTTATCTTTCCATCTCTTCACAATTACTGTAACCGGAGGTGTACAATGTTTCTCTTTCCTGTCACCAAGCTCCCCAGACACACTGAACACCAGTCCCAAATGCAGATAGGGATGAAAAAGCCACCAAGGTGACAAAGCATCAGAGCTCAGACATCCATGTAGACTTACTTAGCTCCCTTATTCAAAACTGTCATGTTTGTCCTCAAAAAGAAATGCCTTTTCAGTGAAATATGTGTATGATTAGGGTTTGTTTTTTTCTAAGAAAAGGGCAGAAGAAAATAACTGCTCTCTTGCATTAAAAATGCACATATTCAGAGTGTTCCTACCAGATCCTCAATCCAGTGCAGTTTGAGACTTGACAGAACTCCCTCAATAACTCTAAAACCAGAGTCCAGATGATGGGACGGATACCTGATGTTTGAATTGCCTTTGCAACTACATTTTTGAGGGCTTTCAAATTGCTGCTTGCTAGCATTTACAGTTCTCTGCAGCCATAATATACCACCATGGGATTTGGGAGGAGATCAAAGAAGTAGGAAAGAAATTTCTATTCCTAACTTCTTACCAGTAAGAGATTGGTGCCTGTCAAATAGCTTTTAATGTCCACAAACCCAGTATGGTATACACACAAGACCATTTCCACTAGTAAAACCTACACTTTCTTCATCAAAAAATCAGTTAAACTCCAGAGGAAAGAAACTGCTGTGAATCTTAATAGTTACAGATGTTAGCCTTCAAAGGAACTTTCTTCACTTTTCAAGTCTTTCTCCCATTGATTACAGAATATAATTGTATGCTTTGTTAAGAAAACTTGCTCTATAATAAACCTCTATTTTTACTTAAATAATTGGAATAGATGGAGGAAAGTAAAATATTTCAAAGGAAGGATTCTTTATGTTTGAAATAGGCTTGACAAGATCCAGAAAAGTTTATATAGAATATGTTAGGATATGCTACTGCTTATCTAAGATTCACATATGCACATATGTAAGAATTAAAAAATAAACCAAAAAAAAATCGCACCCAATTAATCAGTTATCCATAGGGAAGAGGGATGGCACAGGTAGATTTTACAAATAAAATTTATCTTTCTCTGAATATATCCCATTTTGTAAATATGACCTTGCAGGCAAGTAAATATTTTACATATTTTAAAAAATAAATCAGGATTATAAATTACAATTCATAAGATCAAAAGCAAAATGTAACAAATAGATCTGTATATTAAGCTGTTGACTTAGTTTTACAAGGAGGGTATTTTAATCGATTATAACATATAATAATGTGGGAATATATATCAAGGACAACATAAACTACAGAAGAATCTTAATTTCCTTTCAATAATCATATCAATAGTAATAATATTGTTTTTTCATTGTGTGGCAGCGTTTAAAAAAATCATTGAACACATGCACAGGTCACACATGTAGACCATTTGAGGAATTATGTATAAAATTATATGCCAGTATATACTGCTATGCCATAGCAGTATAAGCACTGCTATGTAATCATTTAATCTTAAGCAGCCCTTGTTTCCTTGTCCCTTTTCCTCCTTCCTCCCTTTTGGTCTCAGAGTCCTCACCAGATTTACTGATATCCATTGGTATACAGAAGTATTTTATGTTATCAAATTGTCTGCTATGTAAAGGTCTAATATTTCTTTTTATCATTCTGACATACTTTGCTCCTTGTGATTTTCTTAAATTCCCTGTATTTTCTTGACTACTGCTCATTTCATACTTTCTTATGGCTATATAATACTCCATGGTGTGTCTGTACAGAATCATCTTGACCTGCTCATCCATTGATGAACATTTAGTCTGCTGCTTCTGTATCCTAACTGTTATAAATATGGCTGCGATGAACTTTGTAGAACCTATTTTTTTAATTTATGGTTTCATATTCTGTAGCCCCCAAATGTCTGCTCACACAAATAATGCTGTTTCAGCCATCCTTTGAGATATACATCAGAGTTTTCTAGAGCTTATAGTCTTAATTTCATTAAGAACTGCTATAATGTAAAATGCTTATATAAGTTGACATTTCATCCTCAGCAGTTCTTGAAGATGCCACATGATGGTCATGTATCACTTCACAAAACAGAAATAATACTAGCTAGTTTTCAATATTTAGTTATTATTTTTAAAAAAGATTTATTTATTTGTGCATACAAGCTGGGGTACAGACCAGAGGTGTGGGGTAGAGAGAGACAGAGTGGGGAGCAGGACAGGCAGATCGAGGGAAATACACTGCTGAGGGGAGCAGCGGGCGAGGCAGGAGAGGTCTGCCTCGCCATGTGGGAATCTCACCGGCCAGGCGTCGAACTCGTGTCACCGCTGTCGTCAGCTCCACAGCACAGTGCTTAACCACTGCGCCACTAGGGAGGCCCTAGTTTTCAAATATTTAGATCAGGACTTTCCAATATCAATTTTTGTGGTGACAGAAATATTCTATCCATTGCCCAAGGTGGAAACTACTAGCTATACATGTTTATTGAGTACTTGAAATATGACTACTGTGATTGACGAAATTAATTTAAAATTTAATGTAATTTTAATTGAATGTAAATCAGATAGTCACCTGAAGCTAGTGCCTACCATACTGAACAGTGCAGTTTTAGACTTAGCCAAGATAGTGAGATTGGTCTTAATTTCTAAGACTAATGAGAAGTCACTACAAAGAGGTTCCATAAAATACCACAATACAATTTCTGTCTTAGAAATGTCACTGCAGCTGGGGTGAGATGGATGAAATGGGATTGAACAGGAGTCATAAAATATTAGTGGGGATGCTGTTTCATTGATCCCAACTAAAGATATTGTTTGTATAGAAAAACAGAGATTGAGAGAACAGAGTGAATGAAAAGTTCAATTAGAAACACTCATAGAAGGCCTCCCTGGTGGCCTAGGGGTTAAGTCTCAGCACTAAGACCACTGTGGCCTGAGTTCTTCGAGCCCCAGCCAGGTAGCTGACCCACATATGGTGCAGCATACCTCTCCTGTCTCACCCCCTGCTTCCCCTAGTTGTGTATGTTAGTAACTCTGCCTGATCTCTCCCCACTCTTATCTCACCACCTCCATCCCCCACCCCCTGTACCTCTGGCCTACACCAAGTTCTTCTATGCAAAAATAAAAAAATAAATAAATAGAAGAAACAGTCATAGAATTGGGAGTGTGACTTGAAAAGGTAGATCTGAAAAAAGAACCAACAATGATTTTCAAGTTTCTAGCATGGACAATATAATGAATAACTGTGCATGGTTTCTGATGAAGAAGGTCTCAGTAATTTCACATGGAAAATCACCCGTCAACCAGGAACAGTGATGGGAACTTAGTCAAAATCCATTGAGTCATGGAAAGATTGTGTGTGGAGCCATATTATCTTGGGTTCTGGTACCTACCTCATATGTTACTCCTCTAGTTTCACCAAGGTTCATTTGAAGGTCACCTTGATCTGTCCTACACCATCTTAATTGCTGAGTCATACACTGACAAAGTTTAATACAAGATGAATGAAGCAACCTGGAGAAACTAGAAAATTATCTGGAAGTTCTGAGGCTGACATAGAAGGAAATGTCTGGGAATGACGTTCATCCATTGTTTAATATTACAGGCAATTAGTGATCAGGAGCAGCTGCTATGGTTAAACGGTTAAAAATGCCAAAGTAAGTGAAACAGAACATATGGGATAGGTTTTATCTCCAAAACACTGCTTTGAGGATAATATTGACATAATTTGCCTATCATATTTTCCCCCTCTGAAATGATTTGCATAACATTTCCTAGAAATAGGCTCCATATGTGTGTTACCAGTTTAGTAAGAGAAGTGTAAACTCAAGCTTAGTAAAGAGCCAGCTACAAGAGGAGCTATGAATCGACTACTGGAGTCAGGCAACACAAATCTGCTTGGGAAAGGTAGATTGTCCTCAGCAAGTCCAAAAGGGAAAAGGCACTGACTTGGACAGTGAGTTTGTCCTTTCTGTGTGCCAGCCATTGCACCAGGCACGTTGTGCTGTCTTTAGCAGACTTTCTAGATATTAGCAGCTCTGTTTTATAGATTTGCAAACTGAGACTTTAAATGGAGGAGGTAGTTTGCCCAAGCTGCACAGGTGGATAATTCCAGAGCCAGGATACTCCATTTAATTTTTTTTTATTTTTAATTGAAGTAATATTCCATTGTAACAGTAGTTTCAGTTGCACATCATTGACAATCAACATTTAAAAGTTCTTCACCATGTAATTGTCCCCTTTGTCCTGATTTGCCAAATCAATTTTAGTTGACTAAAAAATCGCTTTTCTCAAACAAGAGACCCATCTTTGATTTGGATAAGTGTAGTGATTCTCAACACGTGGTTTCTAGACAAGTAGCAAAAACTTCACCTGGGAAAATTTTCTGAATATGAATCACCAGAAGTACCATTTCAGAGCTACTGAATCAAATTTTGAAGATGAGGCCCAGAAATTTGTGTTTTAGAAAACCCTCCAGATAAATTAGGATGCATGCTACTGTTTTGGAACTATTGGATATGTAATTTTATTAATCTATGAGAAGTCAGTGCCCAGGAATGCTAACAGTGGGAGGATATAGCTGGGAAGACAGAAAGACATAGAACACATGTTTCTACACAAAGAGTAATTATAGAACATTTGGGGAAATATATATAACTGAAATCTCAACAACGTGGTTTAGTAAAAAGAATGCTAAAGAAGTGATTTTGAATTCTTATTTCCAGTCCCAAATCTAATACTAATGTGCAGGTTGGCTTTAGACAAATCATTTTAATCTTTAGACAGATATTTATGTATCTATATGTATGTGTGTGCACATGGGAGAGAGACACCTATGGCTCTAAATATTAAGTGAATTAATTAAGAAATAAATAAATTCAGGGCCTCCCTGGTGGCGCAGCGGTTGAGCGCTGCACTGTGGAGCTGTCGGCAGCAGCGATGAAGTGAGTTAGACGCCTGGCTGGGGAGATGCTGGGGAGATTCCCACATGGCACGGCAGACCTCTCCTGCCTCACCTGCTGCTCCCCTCAGCAGTGTATTTCTGTCAATCTGTCTGTTCTGCTCCCCACTCTGTCTCCGGTGAACCCTCTCGCCACCCCACGCTTCTGGCCTGTACCCCAGCTTGCATGCATAAAATAAATAAATCTTTTAAATAAATAAATAAATAAATTCAAAAGAAGATGAAATTACTGTAGCTAGTAGTTGTTTTGGAAAGAGGTAGGTTGATGTTCTAGCCACCTATCTTCAGTGACTCTCTATCATCTATGGGGAAAATCTAGTTTATTTTGCCTGGAGTTCAAAGCCTTTCATGCTCTACTTCCTGAGTGCATTTCCTGTTTCCTGTTGTATTAATCACTTCCATAAAACCTAGGGTTAGCCAAATTAGGGTCCTTGTTTTTCTCCAGAACTATATTTCCTCTGTAGTTTTACTAGTGTTATTTTCTGTGCCTCATTTTGTTCATTCAAGCATATCCTTCCTCCACAGCCCAACTCAAATGTTAGATCCTTCAGGAACTTTCCGTGGTACCATCATCTGGTCAGCATCTCTCCCTCCTCAGATATCATGCCACATTTTGGTCATTATATCTATTAGGATAGTATTGACTGCTTAACAGAATACCTTGTCTCAACCCGCTTCAAAAATAAAGATAATGTGATATCTCACAAGTCCTGAGGTACGATGACTGCAGGGTGACTTAATCCAGTATCTGCTAATGTCTGAAAGACTCAGTTCCTCTCTACCTTCCCCATCCTCCAGCCTAACTTTGTTTTCCTTTGGTAAATCTAAAACAGCCATCACAGTTCAAATGTCACTTACAGACATAAATGTGTCCAGTGGTTGAAAGAGCTTTTGTTGATGTTGTTTATCTTTACTTTGTTTTTTAAGAACAAAGTAATGTTTCCAAGACTGTTCATCAGATTTCTTCTCATGCTTCATTGGCCAAAATTATGTCACATGCTTATTCCTAAACCATTCATAGACAAGGGGGATGCAGTTTCTGTGACTGGCTCATGGAAGTTTATGTTTAGTACAAGGATTTTCGGAACAGAATTGGAGTGTGCTTAGAAAAGTGATGGTAATTTGTGAATGATGTTTGGCTAAGCTGTGAACTCCTCTGAAGCAAGTAGGCCCTTTAAATTTATGTGATAGTGGTCTGTTCCCATGTGTTGGTTCCTCTATTAAACTCAAGTCTCCTTGAGGACAGACTTTTGTTTTTATGATTAAGGCCATGAACTTGGAGTCAAACACATCTGGCCTGAAATTTGCCCAGAGCTTTCCTGATTTTAGCTCTCAAAGTTCCATGTCCACAGGAACCCCTAGTTCTAGCACCTCAGGACAGTCTGTCACCCCAGTAAAAATCTCATCTCTTTCATATGCATTGTTTGGAAGTCAGTTTCATCCCCGAGTATTTAATTCAAGATCTGCTTTTTGAGTACCCACTATGTGCCAGGCAATGTTTCAGACAGTTCTTGTTTTCTGACCAGTTTGGCACTAACCCTTTGATTTCCAGCAATCGTGCTAAAGCTACTCCTGGACTGCCTTGTGCGTGACCCACTCTCTGCACCCCATCACTCAGAGGTGATGTCAGAGGAAGCCTGGCCGCCTGACGAATGGGGCTTGGGAAATCCCCAGGAGTTTTCAGACACTTTCTGGCCTGAAAAACAAAAACACCCACAAAACAGCCAAGGGTTCCCAATCTGCTCAGGGAACATGCTGTCCTCTCCTGTTTGTGGGGCCATTTTTTGGACAAGCAGAGGCTCTGTTTGCTGGACTTTTGGCCCTGTGCAGTCACTGCGAGGCAAGGCACATCTCACACGAACGGGCCAGTGGAATGAGGTAATTGCGGCTTTCGATGAATGCTATTTCTGTCTCCTGGGCGATACTGGCTGGGTAGGAAGAATGAGAGTTAATACATCTGACACGTTATGGCTCTCTTCACAAAGTGGAGATAGATAACAGAGGAATGGGAAAGCCCCCTCCTGTTTCTCCTCCTAATGATGACTGAATACCTCATGTATTCACCATTTTCAGATCTTTATCTTAGAAAATCCTTCCAATTGTCCAACTTTTCCATGCTGGCAACAAAGCTTCCTTAAATGTGATTTGATACTGCTCTGTTGAAAATAATGTGCAAACATGTCATATATGTCATACAGTTTCCTCTTCACAAGGATCCTCCGCCCCCACCTCCAAAAAAAAAACAAAACAAAACAGAAACATATGGTTGGTGTTCCCACTGTAGAGAGGAGTGAAGCATCAGACACTGTGGTAAGCCCCAGGCCCCAGCCCTATTTGCAGGCCGGTTATGCCCTGAAGCCTCATTTCTCTCCACAGGTAGAGCAGAGCGCTTCATTGCAGCAGTCGATTTTAGCAATTTGTGTTTAACTGTTTTCCCCTGAAATGTATTATTTCTTATGACTTCAAATTGGGAAAAAAAATTGCATGACTACTTTCTAACACTTTTCACAGCAACATTCTGTGAATGCAGTGACAGCTTCAACTGCTTGGCCTCATACTCCGTTTTCATACACCGATGCTTTGGGTTGAGGCTTTGTTCTGTTTTTGTTCTTTTTGTTTTCCCTTATCAGGATTCAGTTTCCTGACATGGTTGTGGTTGTCAGTGGATCTACCTCTTAGATTCCCTCATCACTATTCCTAATTAAGTTTTTTTTTTTCACTTTTTATTTTATTTATTTTTTCTTGCATTGTGTAGTCCCCATAGTTCTCCTGCCACTGTATCCCCCATGAAGCATCACCATATTCCCTCGTCTTCATTCCCCCCCACCCCCGTACCATTTACCCCTCCCCTTTGCTGTATGCCTCAGTTCTATGGTCAGCTTGCTAGTTTTGACTTTTTCTTGACCTTTTGTTTGGGTTCTCTATATTCCACATTAAGTTCTTAGTTTTGAATGTTTTAATAAATTAGAGACCCACACATCAAGTTATATAATGGAAGAGTAAATTAAATTTACTTTGGAACCTGAGGGGCCATTTCTTCACTAAAACACTGAAACTTGGTTTAGTAGGTGCTTTTGGTTATCTGTAGGAAGATGCTTTTAGTTAAGAGTATTTTGTCAAGACTGGGCTTTTGAATCAGAGTTCTCATGCAGGCTCCATTGTATTCTAACTCAGAGAATTTTGGTATTCATGTGGCCTTCCAAGGTTCAATTTCTTTATTAAAATGTGGGACATATGCACATGAATTTTGTGACTATTTCAAGTGCAATGTATGAGGAAAAACTTAGCAAAGTGCCTGGTGCCTTATGCAAGCCCTGTACGTGATGGTTGTACATGAATATTGGGGATTGCTACTTGCATTTTTATGTCAACTACTCAAGTCTTTCATTTTCTTTTTTCTTTTTTTTTTTAAGATTTATTTATTTATGCATACAAGCTGGGGTACAAGCCAGAGGCGCGGGGCGGCGAGAGGGTTCACCAGAGACAGAGTGAGGAGCAGAACAGGCAGATCGACAGAAATACACTGCTGAGGGGAGCAGCGGGCCATGCCATATGGGGAATCTCCCTGGCCTGGGGTCGAATTCGCGTTGCTGCTGCCGACACCTCCACAGCACAGTGCTTAACCACTGCGCCACCAGGGAGGCCCAAGTCTTTCATTTTCTGTCTCTGCTGGGTTTTGTGCTGCGTTGGAAATAGCTGTCTTCAGATAAGTGAGATATTGTACTGATAAATGTGTATGCATATTCACAGCACCATTTCCATAAAACCGCTTATGTACTTTTCTTGTCTAGGGAGAGATAGAGGATTGCAGTTGTGCTATCAATTACTGGCATTCAGATGATCTGAGTTCAAGCATGAAGTGTCAGTTATGCCTGGGATTTGGTCTCAATTCCCTTACCATGTTGCCCATTTCCCTCACTTTTCCATTCTCTTCTATCCCTCAACTTCATTGATTTTGCAAAGCTGAGCTGTTTATGCATCTATTTTATTTCCCAACTCTTTGAAACTGTGCCTTCAGGATCTTTCCTTTTACCCAAAGGAGTTAATCAAGGTACTTTCATAGACAAAACATTTCTCCACTTGGGAGAAATTTTCATGCTAATTGTTAGGTTAATATGTATTTCTTCCCTCTACAATTAGAACACAAGTGAGTACCTAATGTAGGATGTTACTGCCTGTGCCACATTTAGAGGCAGGTAGGGAAGTTAAAGAGGGCTTCACTTAAACATATATTATTTGAGCTATTTGAGCTTAACCTTGAAGGATGAGACAACCAGGTAGTCAGCTCTAGGCCCATACTCTCCCCAGTACTGTTTCAGATCACAATGAAGTAGAGCCAATTAGTTGTGCTCCCAGCATGCCCAGAGGGAACATTCACCACCAGCAAGGACTATTAGAGTTAATAGAAGCTGCAAAAT
The DNA here is from genome assembly GCA_004024925.1 of Scalopus aquaticus. Lineage (NCBI taxonomy): Eukaryota > Metazoa > Chordata > Mammalia > Eulipotyphla > Talpidae > Scalopus > Scalopus aquaticus. Next base: position 129,452 of record PVIJ01001872.1, read on the forward strand.
CAGTGAAAGGCTTAGGAAAGGTGAGGATGGGAGGTGTTCCTGGACATTTGTTCTGTGTTGGAAAATAGTGTTGTGTGTTCATTAAAACATCAAAACAAGAAGACCCTCCAGGAAGTCCAGGTAACCAAGGTCATCAGTATAAAGAAAGCAGAGGCCTGGTCCCTGGGTAGATGTTCTGTTGTGCAGAAGCCTCATTTAGAAATATTGATGAATTGATCTATACCTTTATTTTATTGCTTGGAACACTAGTTGCTGTGCTTATGTAATTGGAAGGAGGAGGCAGGAAATAGAAGGGAAACTATTTTTCAGAAAGAGCTTTTGGATGAACAAAACAAGGACAAACCCATGGCAGACAGGGTCCCAAGAGTTTTGCCCTTAGAAGCACTAGACTGAGAGAAACAGGTTTTATGTGTGTAGAGGATATTAAAGTAAAGCTCAAGAGGTATAGCATTAAGGACTGCCATACTCTTTTAGGTCTGGCATCGTGTCCATGCCAGCCAAAGCAGCACTGTGGCTACCTGAGGCCCAGATTGCCTCTTAGCCACTTACCCTAGAACTCTGTATCATCCTGACTCCTTCTTATCCCGCATCACTCTCACTCAGTCTCCTCATCCAATAAGTCATTCCCCTCATATGTCTCTCTTGAATTTACTTTCTAATGATACTTCCATGGTACGGACCCCATTTCTATTTTTTGCCTTGGTATTCTGGCTCATTGCCTAAACTTTGACTTCCATTCCTAACATCTAATCACCATGTTGAAATGCAGATTCCAATTTAGTTGGTCTGGGATGAGTCTCTGGATTTTACAGTCTAACAAGCTCCCAACTGATGTCTATGTTGCTGGTCTGAGAATCACGCTTAAGGCGTGTGGCACTGGGGCAGAGCCAGATCTTGGATACACTACTCCAGTCACTTTTCTAAAGGGGTTGGGGGGTAGAATGTTTCTATGGGACCCCAAAAGACAAATCAAGGACAGCTGGATGGACGTAAAGCAAAACATCGATATCTGGAAGGCAATTGCCCATCGGTATCTGATGCGCAAGAATATGTATTTTCTAATGAAATGTGTGCCCCATCATTACAAGTAATCCAAAACTGAGAAGTGTATTTTTCTAGCATTTTACTAAGAATAATTGAAACTTAAAGGAATGCTGTTAAAGCTGTCTGGTGAATACCTGTATGCCTATGTCTGAGTTCTGCCATTAGCATTTTAGTGTGCTTGCTTTACCCCACATTATTCATCCATTCATCCCTCTGTTTATCTGACAGTTCAGGACTTTTTTTTTTTTTTCAAATTGCATTTCAAAGCAAGTTGCAGACATCAGAACACTTTCCTCTAAATGAACCAGAAAATATATCTTTGACTGGAGGTCAGTTCTTGTTTTCTATTTTGTGGGATAGAATTCTCATACAGTGGATACACAAATCTTAGTGTACCATCTGATGAGGTTTGACAAATGCATGTTCCTGTATGACACAAAATCATCATCAAGGTATAAAATATCACTGGGTCTCCCCGGTGGCACAGTGGTTTAAGTCTCAGCACTATAAAGCTATCCAGAGCCACTGCAGCACGAATTCAATACCCGGCCAGGGAGATTCCCACAGGGCACAACAGACCTCTCCTGACTTGCCTACTGCTCCCCTCAGCCAGTGGATTTCAGTCAGTTTGCCTGTTCTGCTCCCCACTCTGTCTCTGGTGAATCCTCTTATCACCCCACACTTCTGGCCTACACCTCAGCTTGTATGCATAAGTAAATAAATCTTTTTAAAAAGAGTTATAAAATATCATTATCACACTAACATTTTTCTCATGCTCCTCCCCAGTTAATTCATCCCTATCTTTTTAGAAACAACCACACTTCTGAAATTGTTTGCACCATAGTTCGATTTTGCCTCTTCTAGACTTTAGTATCAATGAAATTATCAAGTGTCTACTCTTTTGCGTAAAACTTCTTTCATGCTGTGTGTTTGAGATTCATCCACGCTGCTACATGAAATATATTTTTTCTCTTTCCTTACATTTTTAAAACAATTGAGAATAATTGATATATCAATAAATTCAACTGTTTAAGATGTACAAATTACTGTTTTTTAAAAAAATATGTCCACAAGGTTAAGTGACCAATACCACTATCTAATTCAAGGCCAGTGTTTATCACTACCAAAAGAAATTCTGTATCCATTACCAATCACCCCCTGCCCCAATTTCTCTTCCCTCACCCTCCAGACTCTGGCAACCACTGTTCTGTTTTATGTCTCAATGGATTTAACTATTCTGGACTTTCACATAGTATTCTTTAGTATGAATTTATCGCAGTTCATTCTCCAGTTGATGTAAAGCTGGCCTGTTTCAAATTTTGTTCCATTTTAAATACTGCATCTGTGTTGTTTTTTTTTTGAAGTGTTTTATAGAAATGTTTCTTTTTTCCTGTAGAGTCAGTAGCTAAGGGTAAGAGCACTGACTCATGGCATATGTATATATTTAGTTCTGCCACAAATTTTCTAAAGTGGTCATACAATTTTATATTCTCATGAACAATGCATGAGAGTTCTAGTTGTTCTACATGCTCACCAACATCTAGTGTTGTCAATTTAAAAAAATGAGTTATTTTAGTGGATCCAAGCAATGTTTAACAGTAATGTGGTAGATAGCAAGGATTTCTGCTGAATAAGAAACTTGGATGAAGATTTCTCTACAGAGCTCAGAGCTTCTGGGTGTTCTAATCCAAGTACATGTGCCCCAGTATTAGTTTTATATTGCTGCCTTAACATACTACCACAGACACAGTGAACTAAAACAACACACATCTATTACCACTGTTCTATAGGTCAGAAATCTGGGTAAACTCTGCTCTTTTAGCCCTGACATGGTTGAAATAAAGGTGTTTAGTGACTCTTATTGGAGAATGAGTAGGCTGTTCTTATCAGGAAACTTGAAGGAAGGATTCATTCCAAGCTCGTCTAGGTTGTATGAAATCCCTATTTTCTTCCTACCTGTTAACTGTAGGTCACAATTAGTTCCTAGAGGCCTCCTGCTGTTCCTTGCATGTGGGCCCCTCCATTCTTGACCGAACAGCTATTCTTGGATTGTTCCTACACTTACCTATCTGCCACAAGTATGCTTCTAGCCAGAGAACTTTCTCTGCTTTTAAGGGCTTGTGTGATTAAGACCCACCTGAATAAGCCAAGATAATATTCCACTCTTAAAATTGGTAACCTTAATCACATCTCTTGAGTCTCTTTTGTCATGTAATGTAATATTTTCCCACATGATGTACGGATTTGGATGGACATGGACATCTTTGGGGAGCTATTATTCTGCCTACCACAGCTCTGCTGGGTGGCTCATGTCCAGACTTCAGATTGAGAAAGGGTTTTGGAATGTCCAGTTTCATCCTCCACACTCTACTCCACTTGCCTCCTCCTGTCAACATTTTGTTGACTCTGGTTAAACACTGCTAATATTTTCTAAAATCATATCTACTTAATATATTTCGATTTCACTTGGTGTTTCTAAGTATGCTACCTCATAGGATTATTGTAAGTATTCAGTAAGTTAATCAATACAAGTTAAAGCATTTGAAACGTTGCCTGCCGCAAAGTCACTGCTCTATATAAGCTGTCCTCTCAACTCTGTTAATGAGGCTTCATGTGGGCAAGTCACCATTACTCACCAAGCCTCTGTTTTTTCTCTCAGTCATGATGTTCTGTATTGATAATTCATTTGCACCCATTCTTTTGCCTTTTCCTCTCTGCTTGCTGACCTATATCAATCTCTTCTCTGTATCAGTGAGGTCCTGTGCCCGTTGATGTTCAGTTTGATTTAGCCAAAGGGAAACACTGACATGAATGAGTTAACTGAGAATGAGCCACTTAATCGTCTGCTCCCTGTCAAGCCACATGTGGGCACAAGTGAGTTCCCTCCATTAGTCCTTCATCTAAAAGTCACAGCCCTACAACCATAATCTTCTCTCTGAACACTCCAGTAACATTGCCCCCCTCCACAACCCATCTGGCTGAGGGGTGCTAAAAACTCCCTGATACTGCTAGTCCTGTGGTTTCTGTGATCTTGATCATACCTTCAGAAATATGTCTTCATTAACCTTTCTTGAATTATCTCTTTTAAGTGTAGAGTATAAATCCTTCCGGGAAAAAAAAAGGGGGTTGTGTACTGGACTATTTCTGTGAACCTGTGCCTATATAAAATGTAAGTCCTCCATTCTCAGAGTTTAGCAATTCACAATGCAGACTTTTTTTGAGTTGTTTATTTTTGTAGAGGTGTTAAAGAATACAAAGAAGATAGAAGAAAGGCCTTTGAGACTCTTGTTCTTTCTACCATTCATTCAAAAATAATCACGTACAAATTAGAGATAGATGTCTTAGCCAACTTTTTAGTCTTCTTATGTCCTCCTTTAATACAGTGATTTCTCTTTTCCTCTGAAATGTTATATCAAGAAAGAAGGGACATGTAATGAACATTTAATATCTGCTGAGTGCTTTAAGTGCATCTCTTTAGTAATCTTTCCAGGAAGCCATGAAGGAAAGGATCACCTTTGAGCAGAAGAGAAAGTTGAGGATTGTAGAGATAAAATAACTTTCCCAAATTCATGATGCTAGTGAGAATTCAGATTCATATATATTTTACTATAACTGCAACTTTTCCTTTATCCAGGCTGTTTTAGCCTCAGCTATTAGATGAGGGTTCAGTCAGTGTCCATTGCCTTAAATTCATCATTGATGTGAAAACTCTTCATGGGACCAGACATATGGAATCAGTCAAGACATTCTGGTTAAATGAGTGACTGATTGAAACATTGAATGAATGAGGAGGCAAATTTTTGCAGAAGAGTTTTACTTTCATAAAGAAGCCAGAGGCAGACACAGATTGATACTAAAGGTGGCCAGTGCCAGGGGCTAGGATGTTGACTGGTGTTCTTGCATGACAAGATCTCCAGGAAGATGAGATGCTAGGTGCAAGCAGGGTTCAACAAGCCTCCACTGTCACCCTCTAAGCCATTTCCAGGTGCCAGGAACAGAATGTTCCCATACAGGGGAATTATCCATGTTTCAGCATTCTTTAGGATTACATTTGTTGTCAAATAGATTGGCAGGGATTATACTTGTTGTATGACTCTGGAGAGAATGCCAGAACAAGGTACAGTTCTCACCTAGAATGACAGCATGGCAGAACAAAATCTGACTTTGTCCCAGAAATGCAAGGAGGTTCTCAAAGATTATATGACTCCCTCCATTTGTGATAGCCATATTACTTACAGGTATTATGCTTTCTGTAGATTATATTTAATCTGCTTTTACTGCTACATGAAGCAGGTATTTTTAGACCCATTTACAGACAGAAAAACTGAGACTCAGTGTTCACATGATATAGGATTACAGAATAGATAAACAGTTGAGTTGGTACTGAAAAGCAGGAATGTATGGCTGCAAATGTCTTCTTTTTACCCTCTCTTAAAATATTAATACTACTTATTTGTAACTGCCCAGTCCTTTAGGACAAGCATATGTTCTGTCAGTTACTTTTGCATTTCTTACATAAACTTAATTCCCTTTCTGGACAGTTAACACTTTGATGGCTGATGCATCCAAAATGTAAATTCTTCATTCTCTTCTTTTCCATTATTTTAGTTATAATTTGTATTTTCTTTACCTGAATTCCAAAAGTGCATCTACTTGCATACTGTATATTGTAAAGCTCTGTATTTCAGGTTAGAAAGTAGTGGCCATTGTCCCAATCCACAGTTTCCCTGTTTAACCTTGCAGAATAATTTCAGTGATTTGACTACCAGTTTAATCACCCATCAGGTGGATATAATTCTCTCTGTTTAATTGAAGGGACTTTGGGTGACCAAATTATATAATGGATGTGAAAGTACTTTGTAGACTCTAACATACAGTGAAGATATAGTTGGCCAGTGGATTATTTTTGTTACTTTACCATTTAACATAATGTGTGTTTTTTTTCTCTTTCAATATTTAATCTTTGCTATGAACTAGGACAAGTTTGCAGATTTATAGATTTCTTCCATCCTTTTCTTCCCTCACATTTCCCCCCACCCTATGTCCATCCTTCCTTTCCCTCCATTATCTTCCAAAAACAAATTTTATCTTCCAAAAACAAATTTTATCTTCCCAAAACAAAATTTAGTCTTACCATGTACTTGTTCCTGTGACACAGTATACAATGTCAAATGAGGCATAGCTGCAGTCACGAGGAAGCCTGGAGCTGCAAATAAGAAGTAGATGGATGCTTGATGGGGTCAAATAAAGCCTGTGATCAGGTTACATCATGGTCTCTTTTCACTTTGCACCAAGTACGCTTACCCATAGATAAGAACAGAGGTCCAGAAAAGGAAGAATTTTGTCCCAGCCCACGCAATTGGATATTGGTGGAGTGCTATTTCCATTCTAGGGCAACTGAACTTCAAATACATGAAGGAGAGGCAGCTTTATGCAATAGAGAGATAGTTAAGTGAAAGCAACAGACTTGATTTTATAAGCTAGGAGGGTCTGTCACTCGTAGTCTTAGGGCCTCAAGCCCCTGTGACTGTTCCTTTAGAACAGCTATGGGTCACAGTTAATGTGGCTGTTTTAGCTGATGCTTTCCCTGCTTTGGAGCCGTTCCATTTGGTACCTGTCTGGGGGTGCATTATATAGACCTGTCGATGTCCTTTGAAACTGTCCTAAAGCCTTTTCTTCAAGTTGAACAGAAACCCACTCCAGCTCAAAGCAGCAGCCTATGGAAAATTCCTGACACTGTATGTTCTCGTAATTTTTGGAACACTGTAAATATTTGAGTCAGTAGATCTTAATCCATAAACACAGCTGTACTTAAAAAACCCTGATGGGGAGTTATTATAATTTAAACAATTGAGTAACAAAACAAATCAATGTTAATCATTTTCGTTTTCTAAGGACAATGGACTCAGACTTCTCATAAAACTGACATGATGAGCTTCGCAATTGCCTCCACAAATAAACTTACAAATGCTAAGATAAACCATTCTCAACTTTTTAAGAACATTATAAAAAGAAAGTGAGGTGGGGGAGGGTCAGGAAAGAGAAGAAAAACAAAACAATTTTGAGCAAGACCGAGACTCTCATAGCTGTAATGCACATGAGGCCTCCAAAGATAAACATTAAGGGAGAAAGCCCTCTCTGGGCTTGGCGTTTCTCTGTCTAAATTACATTCTGGATTACCATTTTTCTGGGATTATTCTTGTTTCTATCATCAATACCTTCAGCTCTCTTGACAGACTTTCTCTTTTCTGCAGTTTATAGAAAGGACTTGGAATAACCAATTTTGTTTCATGGGATGTATTGAGCTCTTGGGTATCAAGCCCAGGCTAGGCATTTGTGATGATGTGAAGAATCAAATGTAACCCCTGTCCTCAGGGGGGATCATAGTAAAATTAGAGAAAAAAATTTGGCATAAATGATATTTTTAAACAAATTAATAAACCAGTTTTGCATGAGAAAGTAAAAGAGAATAGAGTCAAAAGATTCTGAGGGACATTTCCGGTTGGAAAGTTGAGGATGGTGTTTAGATTGCGGTTAGATAATCACTGGGGTCTTCATGGAAGAAGTTTTAACTGAAAATCTAAACAAGCAGGGTTTAGGGATGGGGACAAAAAGGATTCAAGGCAGAGGGAGCTGTTTGATCAAAAGAGCAGGACCATGAAAAAAGGTAATAGTTTGACGCAGATTTAGGGAAATGCAATAGACCTGTGCCAGGTGAGATTCTTAGGGCAGATCATGAACACTTAAGAAGGACCTTAGATTTTTAGGCATGGGAGTTTTTAACCTCTTCTGTGGTCAAGTAGGAAGCAAAGCCTAATTTTGATAGACTTGACCAGAACATGGATATAAAAGGTATATATGGAAAAGTACCAATTGAGATAGGAAAAAAAGGAGATTCTAGGGAGGGGTAATGAGAACTTGTATCGTGACAGCATCAAATAGAAGAAAAATTGATGTAAGAGGTATTCAAAGGGAAATATCAGAACAATGTGCTGAGGGGTTGGATATGAGGAAATCCAGCTTTTATAAACCAAATAGAGATGAAAGATTTCAATTGGAGACCTGTAGGATTAGAACATTTAGTGTTGGAATTCAGTTCAAAGCTCTATTGGGGTTCCAACTTAGTCTTTCTCTATATTTACCTGACAGGACCTTATCTTCCCCCTGGGTGTTAATGAGTTTCTGCTCTCCTCTGTGCACTCTCCTGCATTGCCTGTAGGACTGTGGAGCACAGCTGCCGTGATCATAGCCTTGTAAGACCTCACCGTGGCTACCAGTCTGGTGTATTCCCTCGCTAGCTTTGTTTCCTGTGATGGCCTTTCCCTTCTGAAAGGAGACATGGAGAGGGTCTTCTTACTTCATGCAAGACAAAGCAAAGGTGACAGAAGATACCCCGTGACTATCCCTGGGTCACATAATTAGACAGCACTGGTGTGAATAAGGGGATGGAAGGGATTGGAGATGAGGAGCTGGAGATGGAGAGGAGGAAGTTTAGAGTAGAAAAGAGGCATGGATTCTTGTCCCATTATTATCATGAATAGCTACATGGCGAAGTGAATCACTTCAGCTTTCTGAACTTCAGCTTTCTAATATCAACTTTCTGATGTACTTTGTACATTAGAGACCATCAAAGGGAGATAAAAGTTATGGACTTTGACTCAATACCAACTAGGAACTGGTTCCTTTTCAGGTACTTCCTCATGTGATTGTCATAACACCCTATTGAACAGATGAGAAAAGGGAGACTCAGGTATATGAAGTTTCTGATCTGATCCTGTCATTTTTTTTTTTTTTACAATGGAAGAGTCTGAGGAGTGAATAAAGAACAACAATTTAGTGGATTTTAGTGGATTCTTCTGTGCCAGCTGCTCCCTCACACAGCACTTGAACTTTGCATTTATTGAAAAGCTACTGTGCAAGAGAATAGTAAGCATTGGACCCATACACACAACAATAGCACTAGATCAAAATCTAACATCCTTTACCTAGTTGGAGGCCTTGCATGATCTACACCTTGCCCTGTTGTCCTGCCTCAAGTCTTGCCCCTTTCCCCACCTTGACTTTCCCTACTGCTATAGCTGACGTTCCTCCAATATTCTCTTTAATTTGCTGAACTTTCTCGTTTTGTTGTTGTTGTTGTTTCCTCCTGCTAGAGCAATATTTTTTCTCTTTTCATCTGGCCAAAATCTACTTATTCTTTACCTTTCAGTATAACTGCGATTTCACAGAATAAGCCATCTTGACTTTCCCAATGGATTCAGTTAAAACATTTATCTATACTTCTCTTTCACAATGCTTGGGGCAGTTTGATTTTTTTCTAATTATTCATTATTATTTGACTTCCTCTTTCTACGATAATTATAATTTCATTGAAGGCAGCTAACCCTGGCTCCCTGTTTTCCTTCATCTCACCTTTCTCCTCCTCTTTCCCCACAACCCTCTGTCATACTAAAGTCACAAAAAAATTGTTTAATATCTGAATCACATACTCGATGTGCATTACAAATTTGACTAAGACCAAAACACTGAGACAGAGCTTTTGTTGGTGGTGGCATGATGAGGAATCAGTGAAGTTTACTGTAAGAGATGTTGAAGTTGGGTGGAGAAACATAGACCAAAGAATCATAAGCACAGCTGATCAAGCTATTAAATCCTGCAACATTTACTAAGGCTCAAAATCATCTTGGACCTTGTATGTAGATTCTGGTTTCCTTTATTCCATGTAAGTTCTAGAATCAAGTCCTAGCCTATTGTTGCTATGTTTGGTGCTCTTTCTTCTACTTCCTATATCCATTAATATCCTGATAGGGAGATAGAAATAAGGGGGCACTACAGGGTAGACCAGGTGTCCATCGTGAATGTAGAATTGACAATGAAATCTTCTCCTTAGCCTCACCTCGGACTTCAGTGCCCAGAGGAATGGGCACATAGTAAAGCTGAGTACATAGTGGATCATGCTTGGCCCAGAATTTACAGAAGGAGGGGGGGTAGGATGTTTTCAGAATTTCATAACCTGCCCAACATAATGTCTCAGAAACCTAGCCAGAGAATCCTTGGCCAACCCATATTCCCTATCCAATTCCTGGAAGCCCCAGTTCTAAACTCCTTTCAATTTGTAGCAGCTTTGCTCCCTCCTCCCACAGACCTGGCTGTGCCTCACCTGAGGAAGAAAGCCATTCAGAAGCTTCAAACCATTTCATCACTCAAATATGCTACTAATACATGTAACTCAAGCTCAGACTTTTTCCAAGCACTGAGATTAAAGAGGGCTCTGAATCTACCTCTGCCCTCTGGCACTGCCAACCTTCACTTCTCTGCTTCATTGCTTCTCCATCTGTGTAAGTCACATTGGAAGAATTTACCTTTTCTCCCTAGTTATGGACTCAGAATTCTATTTTTGACAGCTCAGCTGAGGTCTGGGGGATAAAATGATGGTCCCATGTTATTTTGTGGAAGCACATTAAATTTATGCATTGTTCCTAGGGTGAGTTGAAGTGAGTATGAATAAATTCATTTCGTGTCAAGCTTAGTTTTAAGGTTTGGGGAAGAAGGAAAATCACTTACTATCTTTTAATTAATTTTCTGGCTTTTTGCGTTCAGTTTCTTTTTATCTGTTATTTGTTCCAATGCATGAGTGTGTGAAATGCTAAAAAATAAATTGTACAGTTGAATTGGAAAAATCTGAAGATACTACCAGAGCATAATGAGGGAAAGGGGTGTATATAAGCGCAGTGAACATAGTTTATTTTAAAAGTCAGGACATGATTTGGGCCATTCCCTTCATCTCTTATCAGTTTCTCCCACTTGTTTCATATGAGAATTGAGTTGAATATGATAGCTGTATTCTGATAGCTGTATCACAGACATCTAAATTCAGTTAGTACTGATGGGTAGCATTTCTTTGTTTCCAACATTGAACAATGAAGTAATCTTAGGCAAATTGTTACTAGAAGATATATGATTGATAGATAGATAGATAGATAGCTACATAGATAGATAGATAGATAGATAGCCTCTCTCTATTTCCCTCGAGAAATTTGCAAACTATGGGGTTGGGGCATAGCAACTTCATAGTGGAACAGTCTAACAGAAACCATAGTCTCCAAGTGATCAATGGTAATATCACCAGTAGTAAAATTCACCCACGTCATAAATCTTAAGATATGATGCACTGAAAGAATACAGCATCACCTCTGATATTCTTGCCTAAAATGCACAGCCTCAGTCCAGTTATATGAAAACACAGACTGGGAGGCTGTCTACAAAATAATGACCACTATCCTCATATAGTAGTGGATCCTGATAGGATTCTGGAATAGTATAAGAACCAAAGTAGAACAATTGGTGAAATTTCAGTAAGGCCTTTTTTTCACTTAATGGTGTTGTACCAGTGTTAACTTTCTGATTCTGATCATTGTGTGCTAGTTACAAAAGATGTTAACACTGGGCAAGTCTGGATAAAGCTTCTATGGAGCCTCTTTTCTTTTTACAGATTTCTTAGTAAGTTTAAAAGTAATTCAAAATTAATTTTTAAAAGATATCTTATAGCATTTGGCTGTTAGTTCTGAACCATGTTCTGAAGACAGGCATCTTGGTAGTAGCATTTGCGATTTAGGGCATATCGCTACTTTTCTTTTAGTCCTCCTTTTCCTTGTTTACATACAGGGAGTGATGATATTTTACCTCTGTACCAGTAGCAAATTGGCTCAGCTGGTCCTTGGAGATGCTTCTGTACATTTCAGTTTGAAATAATATTGAATTCAAGTCTCAACTTTTACTTCTGGCTGTAAGGCCTTGAGCAAGTTATTTAGTCACTTGAAGATTCCCCCCACCCCATTTAGATGGAAACTAATAATAATACTTAATTCATAGAGTTACTGTGAGGATTAAATGAGATAACAGATAGGGAATGCTTAACCCAGTGCCTTGCACTTGGGGAATGCTTAAAATAGCTATAATTAATATTTTCCAAATTGTATGTCCCTAAAAGAAGTTAAGGAAAGGAGCAATGAAATCACATTCATGCACAGAGACTGTAAAGCAGTCATTTTGTTAACGTCTCTCTAAAGAAGGCAGCTTGCCTATGGTCAGTCTGTCATTGTTGACCAAGTGAGGTTTCAGGGTGGAGGATAGAGTTGGGAGTTCATGTGCTAATCAGAGTGGCTGCAGGGGCCGCTTGTATTTTTTTTCCTCCTAGGTCCTTTGCCGTCATCTCCCGCATCCCTCCCTGGCACACCCTGATATTATACATTTTGGGTAGAAAACAACCTCAGACAAGGTACTGTGCCCAAACGTGGTTAAGGAGTTAAATTTAGAACAGACGGACAGCCTGACTTCATTTGGCTGCTGAACTCCAAGTCTCACATCCAAACCACAGTGGTTCTCTGTGCATTCCCGAAATCAAGGGGTGGAGGAGGAAGAACATTTGGGAAACTCCTACCTGGCATGCCTCTTCTCCTTCTGCAGGCAGTGGTCCTCAGGGACCCGGGAGCTGAGCTCATCGTCCTTCATGTTATGCTGAGCCTCGGCCCCGAAGAGCAGCTCTGGATTGGGCAAATGTCTCAGCAGTCAGGTTTCTGAAGCAAAGGATGAAGGCCAGACTGGTGGCAAGGCTAGAGAGTGGCTGCCCTTCCAACCTCAGAGTGGGTTTGGACTTGTCCCTGCACATGCTCATGGCCATGGCCCTATCCTAGCTCACAGCATCTCACAGATTACCACAGATGTCTTTTTGCAGGCCTCCCGGGGTCTAGTTTCTCTCTCTTCCTTCTCAGTACCACCAGTGGCAGTGCCAAGAAGTGGTTTTGGGCGAGCCCCCAGGACACCTCATCACTCATTCAAGTCCAACCTTCCAAATCATTCCCAAATCAACACACAATCTAAATAAAACCAGCCCCAACACATAATCTAAATAAAACCAGCTCATTAGCTGAACATGGGTTCTGCAGAAATGTATATCAGCACCGTCTTCCCTTCACAGTGCAAACCTGATCTCCACACTCCTCTGGTTCCCACCACCTTCGTGATACAGCCTTGCCTCAGCAACTTGCCATCTAGAGCTCTCTGTGATTCTTTCCTGCTTGTGCTCCAGTCTCTTTTCTCACTCAAAGCCCACTCAATATATACATGCCCGGTGTTCCAACCATGTGGAACATTTATTTCTCTCCTTCCATCCTTTTTATATGCTGAGCTCTCCCTCCTGGGATGTGCTTCTCCAATTTATGGCTAGACTCATGGCCTAGGGGTGAAAATCTATAGATTGAATCCACTTTTAGGTATTGGGAGGAGTTCTTAGAAAATAACTGTTCTGTGTATGTTATTACTAAGTACTTTGATCAAGAAGATACTAATAATAGTTAATTAGTATTTGACCAGGTGTTCAGCATCATTTTAATCACTTCACATGCATGAATTTGCTCAATAGGCATAAACATCTTGCAGGGAGTGAGGTCATATCATTCCATGTGCTAGCTGGAGTGAGTGAGGGCAAGTGAGGTTAAGCAACTTGCAAAAGGGCCTAAGTATGGAAAGGAGGGGCCTCGGAATAAAACCCAGCCCCAGAGTTGTGTACCCTTACCCAATTCTAACGCCTCACTTCAGTGTGTCATCCCTCCCCCACTTACAACGGGGTAACTGTATCCAAAAGATAATAGGTTTGGTCAAGAACACAAAGTAAGCTTATGAAGAGAAAAGAGTAAAATCTACATTATATACTTCCCTGTGAATGTCCCACTATTGTTTTCACAAGGAAAGTAGTCTAATACATGACTCATTAGGCATTACGTTTGCTGTGACTTACGTAGTTAGGTGCTCGCTGGGGTCAAGATTCTGACAAGAAAGGTAGTCTGTTGGTGTCTGTGGAGTTAGCGCTTGTGAAGATCTTAGCAAGGCCTTCCCCTATGAGGAAAGGTCATCTCAAGCGTCACAGTAAGGGACCACGATCAAAAATTCATTTCTCTGAGCTTCTTTTTGTATGAAATGGAAGAGTAATGTCCTCTTGCCAGGATTATTGTGAAGATTAAGTGAGATAATGCTCATAAGCCTCTTAGCATAAACTCTGTCAACACACACTCAGTAATAGTAACTACCAGCCAGTGAGCCATGTTCCTTCCAAGGGACTCATGGATAGGCGATCAAGATTTCAAAATGGAAGAAACTTAATGGTGTTTTATTCTGAATTCTCACAACAGCAAAACTAAAGCTGGAAGGAAAAAAGAATAGGTCCAGGTCCACAAGAAAGTGCTGACAGCCCTGGGACCTTGTCTCCTGTATGCTCGAGAGCACAGCTTTCTGTTCCATACACCAGCACACCACACAGTCCTTCCTATACACACTAACAGAACCCCCACATGGCCAGTCCTGCTCTTTGCTCTGATCTCTTGGGCCCGGGGGCGAAACTTAATATTTTCAGCCCACGACACCATCTCTAATGTTTATACATTTGAAACATTTTAAGGAAAGAGTGTGTGCTTGTGTGTATGTGTGTGTGTGTGTGCACGTGTGCATGTGAAGAGTGCAAACAGCAGGAAGGTGTGCATCTGTGTAAATTCAGCATGAATTTATAGTAAGACTTGCAAATAGACGTCTTTGTCTCATACTGCACTGAGCGTACTAGTGGCACCGCTATTGTTAATTCAGAAAGTTCTATTCCTTTGTTTGTTGCTTTTACTTGTCAAGGCTCATTTGCATTGTAGCTTCTTGTGTCTACTTTTTTTCATAAGGCAGAGTATAGGGACACAAATCTCATTTCTTTGTTCCCGGTCCTCTCTTCCTTCCTCCTATCACCACCTCCTCCCTTTTCTTGTTCCTTTTCTACTGTGTAAGGTGGAGATAATAAAGCAAACATGCTCTGTTTTACCGCCTCTCCTGTCTCCGTTTCTTCTCCTTTAGTCAAAGATGATTTGAAGTCTCACCCTGTCTTTCTCTCTGGGCAGTTACCCAAGGACATGCCCAGCACTCAGCAAATAAAGTGGTGGTTCCTTGATGCCTTCACTTTTTAAAAGAATTTGAAATAGTAGCTGCAGTTAACTCACCATGCATTTATTGAGTCTCTGTTATGTGCCAAGCACAGAACATACTACTTGAGTGCAAGAGTGAATAAGATGCTGTCTCATCACTGACATTTAAAATATAGTTGGGAAAATCATCCACACTGTATTTGTGAATTTATCAATTTTTTTCACAGTTGAAATTTTTATTATTGCCCAGAGATTATGACAAGTGATAGGCACTGTAAATAGATGAATAATGCATGGTCTCAAAGATTCATTCCCAGGATGTGGGGGGGGGGGGGGAGGCGAAGATCAAGTCATTCCCACCAGTGAATTCAGTTTGCTAAAATCCCACAGTGAGAAAAACCACAAGAATACTGTACCACTCCCATCCCAAGATAGGGAAATCATCTGTGATACCCTAAAAATGTCAACTTTTTCAATTGCAAAAGCAGTAGGATTACTGAGAAAACATGACACTGGTCAGCCTGTGAAGAGAGTGCTGGACTGTTTGAGCCAGCATTAGAATTTTTCCTTCAGTCTGTCTTGTAGAAAATGGAGATAATAAAGCAAAATGCTGTTTGACCCCTTAGAAGATAGTAAGGGTCAGCAGAGGGACCCTCTTGTAGCTCTCTGAAGGCCGTGAGCTTAGAGTCAGAGGACCTGGAGTGCAGAATCTCTCTCCACCTGCCGTGGTCTTGATGGTGCCCCTAGAACTCCAGTTCTTTCAGCTGTAACGGCAATGTCAGCACTAGCTCCGCCAGAGCTGCTCTCCCGCAGCCAGTGTTCTTCTGGACACTGTGTATGTATAGCTTGGGTATTTTTTTTTGTCTTTTTAGTCCACATGGGAAGCCCCAAAGATATTTTTTTGAAATATGTCCATTTAGTAGATGAAAATCTTAGATCTCTGATGAAATGGAATAAATCACTAGTCCCAAACTTTTATGACCGAGATTTGATATGCAGACACATAGGTTGACATGTATGAACTGTCAAATATGAGTTTTTATCAGTAACAAAATCTCAGCTTATTAGTACATATGGCATAAGATGCACTGAGGTTAAAAGCCAAGGTAAATAAAAACCATCTTTTATATGTCCTCTTCATAAAATTAAACACATTTAAATTTTTTTTTTATATTTTCAAAATTAAAAAAACTTATTTCCATAAGTTTATAATAAAAAATATTTTTTTCCCATTCCCTCATCCTTCCTTCTTCATCACCCTTGAAATAACCAGTGTTAACAGCCTGGTTTGGGTCGTTATTTTTAACATTTAGCTTTACTTGCTAACATAAGTCACCACTTAAGAACTCTTAAAAGTCACAACCTGTCAGGGTAGATTCAAGTTACAGTCTGTGAATGACCTGGGCACCCGCCAGGCGAGTAGGAGGTAAATCATTCATGAAAAACAAGAGATGACCTACAAAACCAGGACCTAATTTGTCTGCACTGGAGCCTGCTAAGAATCCTTACTCTTTCCAGCAGGAAATGTCATGTGGCCATTACCAGATGGAGTGGCCTGGCTTGAGGGCAATCTACAAGGCTCATGTCCAGGAAGGTCTTGTGTCTGGGGCTGTTCAGCAGCGCTCACACTTGCTTCCTTGAACTAAGCTGCATGATACTCCATAGGACTGGTGACCATAATGACGGCCATAGAACGGAATCCTTACTACCTCCCTGCACCACAATTCCTACAGCCAGTGTAGCTTGATTTATCAAAATAATTGTGTTCTACTTCATTTTCCTTCTCTGGAAGTTTCCTGACTTTTTTTAATGTTGTTGTTAATATCAGGCTATACATTGCCGTTTTTATACCATGTTAATTGATTTCCAGGTAGATCCCAGGAGCTATCCTACTTTCTGGGACTTATAAACATGTCAGCATCATCAACCCTGAGAAATTGCCTCCAGTGACAGCAACTTCCCACCAGGGTGGTAGAAGGCTCTCAAAGAGTTAATGGGCCCTATTCCTAATTGAACAATCGGGCTTGTTTGATCCCAGGTCTAATCACTTCCTAAGTCTTCATCCTGTCACATAGACAGATGAATGTGTTGGGGCCTGAAGTTTGCTGCAGAGGGCAAGTGAGTCATAGACAAACTTCCTTTCTGAAAGTTTCTTTGAGCGAGCCAATTAGCCAGGGAGGAGGTGCTGTTCTGCATGCCCTAATTACCTAGGGATGCGAGGGGTCAGATCAGAAGCCTGACCCCCACGAGTACCCACACAAAATGCCTCAATAGAGTTTTCAGGGCGGGAAAACTTAAAAGCCAGTCTTGCGTCTGTCTTAGCAGCCCTTTCTCAAGAATCCAACAAAGGTTGGCGCATTGGACAATGGCCTGGGTCCTCCTATGGACCACCTCAGAGACAAAAGGGGAATGAAATTGCTAAGATCCAAGACGCCGAAGCTGCTGCCTATTATTAGTGAGGAGGGGAAGTGTGGCTCTCTCTAAAACCTGATTTTTCCCTTGGTGCAGAAGAAAAACTTTTGATCTCCCAAAGAGGGTGAGTAGGGAACACCAGTAACAAAAATACAAAGATTTCCAAGTGGAATACAATATGAATTCATTCATTTTATCTATTTATGTATTGATTTTTAAATCTCCAATGCATTTGATCCTGAGATTTAAAAACTTAAAAAAAAATTATCCAGTCCTACAGAAATTAGATTGGTACTCCCTAAAACATACCTGATTATACCTCCTTTTCGTATCCAACCTGGTTTATATATTTGATAATCCAAGGTGGTAGATTAGAAAAGAAAGCACACACACACGCGCACATGCACATAATATAGCCAAGCCCTCTCGTCCTTAAAGGCTTAAAGTCTGAGATAAGAATTGTCGACCTGTTCGTCCGGTGTTCAAAAGCAAGTCACTTGCTGACAGGAAGTATGTTGCAGAATACACACACACACACATATACACATGCACGCACACACCCCTAAAAGCATGCATGTAGTTTTATAAGTCTGGAAAATATTTTTTTCACTTGACTTTCCTCAGTTGAGCTCCTATTGAGAACAGACACTCCATGGTTGTTATTCAGTATTGGAAAAAGAGAGTAACCTGTTTTGGCGAAAAGTTAGACAGTTTTTAGATTAATGAGTACTTTTGGAGTTACCAAGTCAGAGACCTGGGAGTAAAGAGGACAGAGATGAAAGTGACAATTCATAGTCCTTGGGGTCACTGCAATATGTCTACAAGAAGAAGATAACTTAGGGAGTGAGGAAGCAGAGTATATCAAAAAGACTGATGACTAGAATAGCCTTTGACTCCATTCTGGTGACCAAAGTATCTTGCATTTTTTGACCAAAGTGTCTTGCCTCAGTTTCCTTTACCTGTAAAATGGACCAAAGATGATACTAGGTGACCTCAAAGGGCCCTCCTATTTAACTAGTAGCTATTTTTTTTTTTTTTACATTTTAAAAACAAAGGTTGGTTAGGAAAAGGAGAAGGAAAACTAGAGACATCTTCATAGTCACAAGCAAGCAGGAGAGCTGCTGGTTTAGTTCTTAATAATTCACAGTTCTGTTTAACACTGGCAGCTCAGGAAACTACATTTGGATAATTCTAGATAACTGCAATCTATCTATTCTTTTTCCTTCATTCTGAGTAGGGATCTTTCTCATCTACAAGAATCTGAGTAGTTACTTCCAACCTCTGACCACCCCTTTCTTGCCTTGATAGCTCACCTCTCCCAAGGTGAAATAACACAGGACCAGGAGGCTGACAGGGCAGGGAGAGAGCACAGTGGACTATCGTGGAGGACTGTGGGTTCTTTGGCCATGGGAGAGCAACAGTGGCTACACCTGAGGATGGAAATCCTGTACTGCCAAAACACTAACAAGGATGTAAAACAACAGTATTTCAGTTAACAACAACAACAACAACAAAAACACATGAGACTGTGGCCAGAGAAAGAAGTAAAGAGAAGAGTGTGTCACTGAGAGAAGAAAAAGAGGCAAAGGGGAGGATTTTATTTTTTAACATGGCCTCAGTTCTTCCTGATCGTCATCCAAAAGGCACATGGTGGAGACCCTAAGTGTCACCTACATGACTACAGATCAAAACACTTGACAGCATACAAGTCAGGGAAAAAGTGGCATTGTATGTTTTACCCTCCCTCTCCCCTCTTCCTCTGCTTTAGTACTCTAACATTTTATTTACGTATTTGTGTGTGAGTATATATGTACATACCTATGTAGATTTATAGCGTATATGTATATGCATGTGTACATACACACAACTATCTATGTATTTACAAGAGGTAGCATCCTGCAATAATGTGTTGATTAATAGTTATAGTTTTTAATATTATAGTTTTTAATATACTGTTCACTCTGGGTAAAGGTATCAAAAATGCCCTATATCCCTCACCCCCCTTTTTTTTTTTTAATAGTTGAAGAAATGGAGGCTCCACTGGGTTAAGTAACTCATCCAGGTCGTATAACATACAAGTGACAGAGCCAGGAATGTCGAAAATGGTTTAGATTCTAGATCTCAAAAGACCTGTTGGAGCCACTAGTTGTCTGCTCTTTGCTATCTGAGTGAATTTGGGCAAGATTTTTAAAACTCTTGCAGTCTCCTTTAATTTCCTTATTTGGAAAGCAAAGTAAATAATAGCTCCCACTCAGTACTTAAGCGGGTAAATGCGGGTGAAGATGCTAGTGTGTGGTGTTTGATAAGCGTGAACATCTCCTTTCTTTTTTCTTTTCACTGACATCTGGTCTTAAAATGATTGTCTCTATTACGTTTTGATCCTGCACTTCTATAATTAGAGCATTTTCCTAGTGCTGAATCCACACCCAAGAATCCTCATTTTCCCCAGGCCTCTGCCTCTACAGACAATACACACTCTTTCCAGTCATTGAAAGGGATATGTCTTTGGAGCAATAGGGGGAAAATATATCATGAGTAATAATAACAAGAAACCTCCATAAAAGTTGGCCCATTGTGTCTAAAATTCTTGTGGTTTATCATCTAAATGGAAACTTGGTCTCCCTATGGTAGATGGCAGCATTCTAGAGCCCATCTTCTTCAAGTCACTAAGGATTATTGATGGAAAAAATTATAAGATATCATTTCAGCCGAGGATAGAAACACTTAAAGAAATTTATCCAAAGAACATCAAGAAACAATATAATATCTGCAGAATGTCAAAGACCTCGTAATTCCTACTTGTGAGTCGGGAATATGGAACTGAGAGAGGTTTCCAAGAGTCTATTATTTCAGTACATTCTGAACTGAGTGGCAAGGCAGTGTTAGTTGTCACCATCTGTCTGTGAATCTTTTATCTTGACTGGCATTTGAGAGAAATACATCCTTCCTGGAAAAGTGAGTAACGGATTAATATCATCAGTCAACGTCACTGTTTCTTTGTCTAAAACTCACCTTGCCCTCCTACCGCCGGCTCTGCTGCTGATGCTAGAAAGTGAGGAAAAGTTACTGGCAGTTTGGTTCATGGTTGTAAGATGCTTGGGTGTCTGTCTCTTTGAGAACAAAAGTCTTTGTTGCACTATAAAGTTAATGCCTAGAATTTCCAACCTGGAAGTGAAATAGGTTACCATTTGGTATGATCCCCACCCACTCCTCTATTTGGTGGGCTTAGATGAAGGCACAAAGAAGACATAAATCCTCCACAATCTTAGAATTCAGGTGTTCTGACTTCCAGCTCCATATATTGTCTATATATTATTCTGAGACTCCTAGAGACTCAATTTAGGTTTTTATTTGAGATCATAAGACCAGTTTATAGGAAAACTACTCTCACCACTCAGAGTTTAGGAATTCAGTCCTAACTCATTTCTTCATGAGCAACTTGTTATGCCTTATTCTATATCAATAGGAGCAAACATAGACCCAGTTGATCAATAAGGCAATTTTTATGGCGGGATCCAATTAATATGACTCATGATATGTTTTATTTTTCAATCTGTTCAAGGTCATACCCTTAGAAATGGTGTGAAAGGCCAAAAAATTCATCCTGATAACAACTGACTCTTTTTTCTACATATTCATTCTTTTAGTTCTGGCACAGGTTAGTAAATATTCAGACTCATTCTAGAAAACTGTACCTCTCTCCCCCATAAGTTATGCACTCATACATTAATTCATGTTATGAATTCAAGAAGTTTTGTTGGTATCCAGACTCCCCCTTCTCCCCCTCCCTGACTTCCTGACAAGGGGATCACTAGGAAAGAACAATAATCCAAAGATAAAGAGTGCTTTAAGTAATGGCTCAACAGGAGTCCCACTGAAGTTCCATGGGTGCAGAACTGGACTCAGTACATGAACCTTTTACCTTCTGTCTATTCAGAAGTGGAAAGTGTAGCCACTTGGTGAAGTGTAGGACTCTAAATAAGTAGAAACACTTAGGTAGAGACTGGATAACCACCACTCTGGCGGGGCTTAATGGGGTTGTATGTTAAGACTCTTGGGAGTCAGGCAGAAGGGGCTTTGAATCTGCCACACACCTGCACTGAGAATTTGTATTATTATATTTACCTGTGCTGTGCTAACATCACTTGGGGGACTGTTAGAAATCTGGAAATGTCCCTGTCCCGGAATCTACAGTTTAACAGGGTCTTCGGATCATTCATAAGCACATTTGAGATTAAGATGCACTGACCTGGGCTTTCTAATCTTTGCCTTAGTTATTTAAAAAGTGATCATAACACCTATCTCTCAGGTTTTTTTCGGTGATAAGTCAGATCATGTTATTAAAAGTTTTAGCAGAATGCCTAATGGTTAATACTCAAAAATGTAGGTGCTGCTATTGCTTTGGAATTTGGATTATATTACTTCTACAGTCTCTTTATTGGTCTAAGACCATATGATTCTATTTCACATATTTTGACATTTTGGGGTCAAATCATTACTTCAACTCCCACACCAAGAACATAAATATACTTGGAAAGATCATGTTATGATGTGTCTGTTAGGCAGATGTTCTTCCTGTCCCCCCACACCCACATTGTAAAAAGAATGCATTGAGCATGCTTGACAGCAGGCATTTCACTTCACCCATCTGTAAATAAGGTTATGGTGAGGAGTGGGAGCATGTGAATCTACATTCTATCAATTTCACTTGGTCTGGGAAGCAGAGATCCCCCTTTCCCTGCTGCTACTGAGAGATCCTGTTCTGTCTACAATCTATCATTCTCCAGTTGAAATTTACATTTGTCATGCCTAATGTAAAGCACTATGTTGAGTGCCACATAAAAGAGAGAAGTTTAAGAATACAGTTGATGTCAATGTGTCCAGGAACATAAACTTGATGACATCACTCCCCTGCTTAAAACCCTGTAGTGATTCACTGTTGTTCTAAAAGCCCCAATGTCCTAACAGACCTATAAATCTCTCCTTGATTTGCCCCATGCCTACGTCCCCAGTCTTTGTGCCTAACCCCTTTTTTTCTTGTATCAGTTATTTATTGTTGTGTAACAAGTTATCCCAAAATTTAGTGCTTTACTTTCTCATGTTGTTTCTGTGGGTTAGGAATCCAGGAAAGCTTAGCTAGGGAATTCTGGCCCAGAGTTCCCAAGAGGTTGCAGTCAGGAAGTCATCTGTGGCTACAGTTCTCTAAAGGCTTGACTAGAAATGGAGGATCTACTTCCAGTGTAGTTGACTCACATACCTGCCAAGTCTCCATGGGACTACTTGAGTGTCCCCATCACATGGCAGCTGGCATTCCCCAGTCTGAGTTGTTCAAGAAAGAGCATGATAAAAACTGTAATGCCTTTTTGACCTGCCTTGGGAGTCACATACAACCATTTCTAAAATATCTTAGTAATTACACAGATTCACCCTATTTAGTGCAGGACGAAACTACACAAGAATACACAGAAAACTGGAAGATGTGATTCATTAAGGATCATCTTGCAGACCAACAATTTCAGCTCTCATGCCCTAAGTATTTTGTTTGGCTAGTTCTCACTGAGGTCTCAGAAGCACCATGTTCTCTCTTGCTTCACAGCCTCTGCAGGGACCTAGGTTAACCCTTCTCCCCCTTCATGCCATACACAAAATGCCATTTTTCCTTTCCCAAGCAGTTCAGAGCCCCCTCTGGCAGGCATCTGGCACTTCCCACATCCTGGAACTTTTCACAGTAGACTTAAGATTCCATTTTCAGTGGTCTCTCCTTCTAGACTTACATAGCATTAGGGTGCTGTTCTACTCCCAAAATCCCAATTTAGTAAGTTGTACCTGCACCTTGAATTTAGTAGATGCTCAGTAACGACTTATCAAATGGAAGGATGGGTGAAAAACAGGACATGAAATGAGATTTGTCCTGAAAAATGGATAGTTTTTAGATTATTAAAAAGAAAAGTATCAAGTATCTGATCTGTGGGGAATGTGGTGAGGGTTGCTTTGAGCAAACGTACAGCGTTGCTTTTCACTGGAGAGTAGTAATACCCAAGTTCCTAAACTTATTTTCCAGATGACCTAAAACCACCTCAATGTTTGTCTTCAGATTATTCTTTTTTGACAAGAGGAGTGGAGGATTTATCAGTCCAACTTCAATTACCAAGGTTAAGAGATTTTATATAAGAAAATAGGAGAATAGAGGAGGGAAAAAAGATAAGTGGATGATGAGAGAAGGATTGATAGAACGAAATTCAAGGGTAGAAGGGTTGATATACAACTGATATATTTTAGCAAAGTTAATTTCTCAAGGCTCTGATAGTCTCCATCTGGAATAATAAGCATCTGAGTTTACTTGGTGCATGTCAGATCTGCTTGAGACAGTGACAGTGATCTGATCTGGTGTTTCCTCAACCTTGTGTCACTTCCTATCTCCTGCCACATGACTGCCTGTGCCTTCCCCAGAGGCAAGAGCCAGGATGTGTGTGACTTGTGGCATCCTCTGTGATGTGGACTCCTGCAGCTCTAACATCCAGCTCGCTCAAGTGCCACCAACCCATAGATGTTATCACTGTTGTGACCTCTAGAGGTGTGGGCAGAATGCTACTTGGAGAACAGGATGACCAATGAGAGCCAGCAGAGGGAAAAATGAAACAGAGCCCTCTTCTCAACCCCGAGGGACTGTTCTGATGCATAATGATTCTGTGTCGCCTCTCCAGAGACAATGTCAAGGAGATAGCAATTATCTATATGTTCTTACAAAGTTGAAGAATCTTGCCATCTTGTATTTGCTTTCCTTTCTTCCATGTCTTGCTTTTCTCCTACATCCCGGCTCCTCATTTGGAATAAAAGTCCCAAGAAAGTATTATCATGTAGGTGTTGTCTCAAGATCTTGTTTTACACGGAAGGAGGCTCTCAGTCACATGGGTTATGTGTTTCTATGAAAAAAACCCAAGGAGAATGGAGGAAGTTGCTGGTATTGTGAAGATAGGAGAGAAGGAAGAGATAGAGCCTAGAAGAGTGGCAGAGTAGGTAGGCCGTGGGAAGAGTTACACATAAAATTGAGAGGTAACTACAAAAGACCTTATAGATTATGCATTGGCATGGGGAGCAATAAGAGAGAGAACCAAGGCCTGTTGTGCCCACAGGGCCTCAGCAGTCAGCTGTGATAACACAGGGCCCTACAGGCTCAGGTCACTAGTAACACTTAGCTAGGAAACGATTTCCATTCTTGCCTTGCTGGTTATTCATTATATGACCTTGGGACATGTGACTTCCTTACCCTGTCTTTCCATTTTTTCCTTTCTCAAAATAAAGAGAGTGGGCTAAATCAGAATGTAAGAGCACTTGCAGCCTAGGTTTTCTTTCCTGATTGCTTTTAAGTGTTCGGATACCCAGGATTAACATTTGATGGCCAGGTTTTAGGTGTGTTTCAACTGAGAGCACAGGAGCAGTGAGTAATTCCTTCTTTAAGAGCACAATGGCCCTTCAGTTGGGTCAAATGTACAGCTCTACTTTCCATGCTGGTGTGCCATTCCGGAACACCCAAGGAAATAAAAATATGAAAGGTTCTATGTGGAGTCTTAATTTCACTCCCATTTGAAATTCAGCAGGAACACACTTCAGAGGCCGGGCACAGGAAACCTGAGCCAATAACTGACACATTTCAGCCAGCTCGTCCACTTCTCCACAGCTAGATACATCCTCCTGCCTCCTCTCTCTTTTCCTTTCCTTCCCTCCTGCTTTCCTTCCTTTCTTCCCTTCTCTCCTTCCCTCCTTCCTTCCCTTCTTCCTTCCTTCTTTCATTCCCTCCTTCCTCCCTCCCCATCCCTCCTTCCCTCTCTCCCTCCTTTTTTTTCTTCCTTTCTATTTATTGATTTCCTTCTTTATTTTTTTCCTTCTCTAGGAAAAGATTAGAAATGTAATGTAAAATAGTCGGCATTCAGGGTTGGCTCTGAGATAATTGGTCAAATGAAGGCATTTTATTGGTTTCAATGATTATTGGATTATCCCATCCCTCAAAATACATTTAATTTTCCAAACCTCTCAAAAGCTTACTGACATGCTAAATATCCTGGATGTGGAATCAGTGGAATTCATTTTCTGGCTTTTCAGCCTTAAGTATCCTCAACATTGTCAGAACAGCTGAAAGAACAAAGAAGAGGGAATCCACATAGCTGGTCCCTGTTCTGTACTTTCCTACTGAGTGGCCTCAGGCACATTCTTTCACTCTCTGGTCTCAGTTTTCTTTTTAAGGAAATGGGAAACTTCTTCACAACACACTTCAAATTTAATACTAGGCTTGTTGGCAATGGTATTCCCTTTGGAACTCTGCAGTCCTCCCTGGGGTGATGAAAAACAAAATGTTTAAGTTATGTTAAAACTTCTACCTAAGTAGACACTGGTAGAAGCATATGATGAGGGAGAAACATAATGCTCCAAGTATTTGGTTTTATAGACACAGTAACCCCTCATTTATTTCACATTTCCCTCTGTGGAGCAGGGGGTTTCATAGAGGGAAGGTGAGAGTAATCCTGCATTTCTTTAATTTCTTTCACCTCTCCTGAGAAAAGCATAACGGCAATAATCTCAAAACTTCTTGGCTTCTCTTTTCTTCCAAGAGAGTCAAAGACAATGTGGGGTGCCTACAAGTGGGGCCTCAAAGGCAAGGTTAAAGAAGATAGTGGAGAGATAACAGAGATAAGAGCTGGAAGAACTTTCTTCATAGAGGCCATTTAGGCAGTTCAACTACATTTCATTGTTTTCTAAATTAAGTCCTAGACCACATAGATCCACTGAAAACAGAAGGAATTCCAATCATTTCTATATTGTGGCCTCTTAGGTCTTTTTGTCCTCCATGCATCACTTGACTTGGAGAAACAATATTTGGATTTGGCTAGCAGCTCCTTCACTCTGATCAGAAAACATCAGACAGATGACTGTACCTCTCAGGTGTCCATCCAGGATCTACAATGTGCAAGATTGCTGCTAGAGCCTGCCGAGCTCAGCTTCAATAAGACACAGACACTGCACTCAGAAAGGAAGAAGAGAAACCAAAAAGTAATGAGGCAAAATAAAATTATGGCAAAACAAGTGTCACAATAAAACACAAAATAGCATGAACAGCTAGAGGAGACAACTTGAAAAGTTACTTAAGGAAGACTTCTGGAGAGGCAGTGTGAAAGCTGAAAGCTCAGCGGGGGAGAGGGAGGATAAGGGCACAAAATGGAGTAGAAAAGTA
The DNA here is from genome assembly GCA_004024925.1 of Scalopus aquaticus. Lineage (NCBI taxonomy): Eukaryota > Metazoa > Chordata > Mammalia > Eulipotyphla > Talpidae > Scalopus > Scalopus aquaticus. The sequence goes on from PVIJ01001872.1 coordinate 156,089, forward strand.
CACAAGGGACCACGGAGAAGGGACATGGGTGAATTGGTGGTGGGTTACTCAAGGGGAATACACAATGTAAAAAATACAAAAAAGAATTAAAAAAAAATGAAAGCACACAGATATTAACCAAACAAGGAGTGGGAAACACGAATGAGTGACCCATGAGTAGAAGTGAGACGAGGTTATAGTACAGTTGAAACACAGAGTCCCATGACTTGGGGTGGGGTGTGAGATGGTCTTACATGGAAATAAAAAATGAGTCTAGAGGGACCTCCCTGGTGGCACAGCGGTTAAGCGCGCTGCGCTGTGGAGCTGTCGGCAGCGGCGACGCGAGTTCAACGCCTGGCCAGGGAGAATCCCACATGGCGCCGCAGACCTCTCCTGCCTTGCCCGCTGCTCCCCTCAGCAGTGTATTTGTGATCTGCCTGTTCTGCTACCCGCTCTGTCTCTGGTGAGCCTCTCACCACCCCACGCCTCTGGCCTGTACCCCAGCTTGTATGTATAAATAAAAAAAAGAATGCTTTAAAAAAAATGAGTCTAGAATAGAATAACTACTACCAATATTCAGATAACAAATAATATTATTCTGATCACAAATAATTAATGGTATTCAATCACAAAAAATCAAATGTATAAATTTCTCTGTAGTCCCATGAAACCACTGAAAGTCTGACATGCAGGAGGGGGAAAGTGATATTATAGACATTGTCATTATAAAGAATGCTCAGTCTATTGTGTGAAGAATGGACTGACTGGGACTAAACTCAATATGTAGAGGCTAGCTAAGAGACTGACATTGAGGGTGGATTACAGCAGAAGCAGTGAAAGTAGATTTTAGAGATTTATAGAAGGTATAATTGGGTGTGGTACTGTAGAGGAAGGGAAATGTATGTGTTGTGGATGACTGGATAAATAACGGACTTTAAACAAAACCACGAAAAACTGAAGAGGGTAAAAGGGGGGGAAGAGAGGTGATAAGACCAGTTTTGGATATGCTGACTTTGAAGGTCCTTTGGGATATCATAGAATGATGCCAAGAAAGTACATGAATGTGCCTCAAACTAAAACTCAAAAGAATACAAAATAAAAAACAGCAAGAAGAAAATATCTGGGGGAATCATCACCTTGACTCTTCTTGGATCTTGCTTTAGTAAAATGGGATAACACTATTTACCTATCCACTTCATGAGACTGAATTGAAGATTCAATGAAGTAGTGAACCTGAAGGTGGCACTGTACGACTGCAAGGTTGTATTAACTATAGAGTCAGGCATAATAAATAATTTGATTAAAAGTCATTATATCATCTGTACCAATAGTAGTGTCCTCATATATACCTCTAAAAGAAGCCCTTTAATCTGAGTTTGAAAATAAAATCAGAGGGAAGGAACTTGGTAGGAGAGAAAAGAGAGTTTAAAGGAAAACAAAACCCAGAATGCATTCAGATGAATATATGGAGCACTTGGTGTCAGGCACACACTTGCTGGTACCTTCATAGGTATTGGCCTAACTTTTGCAGAGATCCTAAAGAATGGAAGGAACATTGCTATCATGTTTGTTTTCCAAATACATTGCCAAATCCCACCCTCACTAAAAGAAAACCTAGGTCATCTAGGTCAGTTCCATATGGACTCTTGTTTTCCTACTCTGCTAGTTGCAGGTCCCTTCTGAAATTTGAGAATAATAATAATCCCTAACACTACTACCACCCTAAATGGAGTGAGACTGCTCAATAAACACCTTTCCTCTACATACTCATAACATTCTGATGAGGAGGGGGTGACTCAGCCATAGACTAAGAGGTGAATAAGTATCGCCAGCATCACTCAATTATGGGGCCAGAGGGAAAGGCAGTGTCTCCAAAAGTCAAAACAGATTTTTGAAACAGTTTCTCTTCCAGCCTCTGAAAATCCTGCTCATTCAATTCCCTTTCTTTTGATGACTTTGGCTCCTGAGACAGGACCTTTCTTTGGCAACCCAAAGCTCTGACAATCCCCCAAATGTCAGGGGCTTGGAATGCTCCTTGGGGTAAGGTGTCCAAAAGGACAAGCCTCCCAAGCCTCAGAATCTTTGCTGAGCTCCAGTGTTTCCAAAACTTCACTCTCCTGTGGAGACACTGAGCTGCAAATGTGAATCGTTGGAACTTTTCAACCACAACCTCCTGGGTGTTCTGACAGCTTGGGCTCCTTTGTTGCCTTGCAGTGATTAATTATAACCATCCAGCCAGGTTTCGTGTGACCCCACTGTCCACAACAGCCACAATTGTCTTAACATTTAATGCAAAGACCCAACTCAAACCCTGAGTGTATTTCACTAGCCCACCACAAAAGGAGGATTTATGGTAGAAAAGGAATTCCCATCCGTTCCTCTCTGCAATTTAGTGTAGATGAGGAGAGATGCCTTATGGGAGAAAGTGTGATGGACAGGGCCATTTAATGTAGGTTGTAATCTTGGCTCTGACCCCTACTGCCTGTGTAATCCTGTTGAGATAACTTTTCTTCTTTGAGCTCCAAAAGCTCAAAGGGGGTTAAGGGAAGGGGTTTGTACTCTTATCACAAAGTAGAGGTAACATGCTTGACAAAGTACCTTCAAATTCCTCTTCTCCCAGCTGTGCATGACATTGCATAAAGCAGGCAATAGTTAGGGTATCGTAGGACATTTTCCTGGCATCTCTGTTGCAACAGTGGTAGTTCCCTGTACATGTGTGTGTTACCCATGTACATGTGTGCGTTACCCATCTGACGGTTTATGTCCATACCCTTACCATGGCCTGAAATGGTCCTCCCTAGACGCTTCTGCAGCATCACCTCTTTCACTTGCAGTCTCCAAGTCATCACGAAGTGTCCCTTCTCTGTGCTCCAGAAGCATCCTCCACTTACCCTGTCATAATGCTCACCACTTAGCACATCAGTTTACCATTATCTCTTTATCTGTTTTTCTCCGATGTAGAGGAAATGCTCAGCTAACACCTACTTACTTGACTAAACTTGGCTCATTGTAAGGGTTAGTCTGCTTTCTCTATAATAGCAAACTAACCTGAGTAACTTACTCCGGGTTACTTGAGTAACCTCCAGTGCTTACTGAGCACATTTAGATGTGTTTTCTTGTGTGAGCCTAACAACACCTTTCTGAAGCAGGTAGTCTTCATATCGATATATTTTACATCATTCTTCATTTTAGTACAAGTGTTTTCTCCTCTCAGGTGTAGTCCCCGTAATATCCCCACCATCAGTTCACCCATGCACCATCACCATATTCCCTTGTGAAGCAGGTAGTCTTAACCTCATTTAATGGATACAGATACCAGTCTTCTTATACAGTGAGAATATGATAGAAAGAGAACAAAGCACAAGTGTGTCCAGCTGTAATTGCAGAGACTCTCCCTCATGACTTCTTAGAAGACCTCCCGAAGGGCAAATGGTGTAGCAAACAGGTTTGTTGAGTGTCAGGTGTGCACTAAGAACCATGCTATGTGTGTGAACAAAGATGAGGAAGACTTAAGTCTTTGCTCACAAGAAGTGCACAATTTTGTGAATAGCTTAAATTAAAAACAGCTCATTGACCTATTCAAGTCCCCTGTCCTGAGCACTGACAAAGTTCGAGGTATTGGGCAGCATCCCTTTATTTTACGTGGTTGTGAGAGAATGAGATTAAAATTCTGGTGCAACCTAAGGTGGAGCATAAACTTTGTAAAAGCTTAAATTTTATATATTGAATGTATATTTATTTGTAATCAGAGAAGACAAGTTAGATTGAGGAAAGAACAAGACATGATATATTGCTTACCTTTATCTCTTTGTATCTCTCTCTCACCATTAGTTTATCTTTATTTTTTCTTCTCCTCTTGTCTCCTTTTTAAAATAGGATTTACTTTTTAGAACAGTTTTAGGTTCACAGCAAACTTGAACATAGGTGCAGGAGAGTTCCCTTAAACCCCTTGCCCCAAGAAGGACAGCCCCCCCCCCCAACTGTCAACCTGTCAACATCTGTATGAGACTGATACGTCTGTTGTGGTCAGTGACCCTCGGGGCACACCATTATCATCCAAGTCATAGGTTGCGCTGGAGTTCAGTTTAGGTACTGTACATTCTGAATATTTTGACCAATGTGTAATGGCATGGCTCTGCCATTACAGTGACAAACAGAATTGTTTTACTGCCTGGAAAGTTCTCTTCCATTTCACCCCCTCCCTTCTTCTTAATCCCTGACAATCACTGATCTTTTTACTGTTCCATAGTATTGCCTTTCCCAGCATGTCTTATGGTAGGACTCATATAGTACGCACCCTTCACTTTGGCTTCTTGTGCCCATTTATATAGCATCTAAGCTTCCTCCATGTCTCCTCATAGCTTCATAACTTCACATCATAATTTTTGTTAACACAAATCCTTTATCCACTCACCTGCAGAAGGATATCTTGGTTGCTTCCAGGATTTAGACACCAAAGGGATGTAGAATGCTAGAAGAGGGAGAACGTCCATCTACAAGGAGACTCAGTTTAATCCTCATTTTATTTGGGATTTATGATGATAACTTTTTCAAGTTCTTGGCACAGCAGTCCCCAAAGTGTTCCCTAGAAAGTAATAGTTCCAAAGGATCTGAGCAAATGTTTTCCGAAGAAGACATTCTGAGAATTAAATAGAAAAGACAGTGTGAAACAAAAGTAAATGTTTTTTTGTGTTTTATTTTTTGCTATTTTTTCCCCTCTGGAAGATATCAGAATCTTTAGTACGCAAGCTGAGACAATTAATGGAGAGAGGGAGTTGGAGAATATTTAGAAGTTCTCGAAAATTATGTTTCTGAAAGTGACCAGCATCAGGACTAGTGTTTAAAAAGCAAAACAAAACAAAACAAGCAAACCAAAAAACCCTGATAAATGTTGCCCTTCTGAATTCCCAAAATCATTGTCACTTCTTTGGAACGTTGATAATTGCTCAATTGATGAGATAAGGATGAAAAAAGGGGACTTTTCTATAGCATAGTTTGGCAATACAACAGTTAAGCAAAGACCTGTCAACTGCATGTGAACAAGCCTCTCTTATAGGAAACTCTAACAATCCCACTTGATGGAAAAAAGAAAACAGTTCCATCTTGTTTGCCACCAGGCACTGTTCCTGGGAAACTTGATGTAGGAACCATCTCCTCAGTTCCCATCATGCTTCAGCCACGGAGATACTGTCTTCCTGGACACGAGATCAAGTTGAGGAAATACAGGCCTGCCTTCATTTTGAACTGTACAATCACTGTACTGAAAATAGCATGTTGTGTGAAGTCAGTTTTCCCATCCAGCAAATGGAGATAATAATGTATTTTGTAGGAGAGATGTAAGAATTATATGGGTTAATTCATGAAAAGACTCTAACAAATACTAGACACATTACAGGTACTCAGTAATGAAGGTGATTATTAGCTGCTACTTCTACAAAAAGTTGAAACTCTACATTTCTGCAAGATGAAGCACCATCTTCTGACCTGACAGAGCAATACAATTTAAAAGGCCCTGCTGAGGGTGAAGGCCCAACATTCATCTTCAGTAATTAATACGTGCCCTGGGGGATGCTTGGGATTGAAAGTGGGAGGGAGGAGAGGGACTGTTTTTCCTTTTTTGATTGAGTGTCTTTTTTATCCCAAGCTATTCTGAATGTCATGGAGAGTTAATGAAGACATGTTGTACACCTACTGCAAATGCAATAAAAGAGAAAGTGCAACCAATTCTACCACTGTCTGAGTAGATTAAATCCTGTTACACTGTAAGTGCAGAGGAAGAAATGCGAGTCATCTTAGGAGATGAATGGGGTGGTGCTGGTTACAGACAGAGAGGATGGAGGGGGATCCTGTCTATCTTTCCACATTTCTCTTGCCACTTATTCTTCCTGCTTCAACTCCCCTCTCCACACTGACTAGTGGAAGGTAGTGGGCACAGGGTATCTGCATCAATTCTTGCATAGACCGTAAAATCAGCATAATTAAGGTTTAATAGTCTGTATAAGGTGATGATCACTATGTTTTTCTTACCCTTACCCCACCTAGTAAGCTTGTCATGGATAATCTCAAAAAGAAAGCCATAGCTGTCCTCAGTAGCTCTTGCTGCACTTGAGGCTTCTGCTGGCCTCAAATAACAACTGTGAAATTCTTCAGGTTAGTGGCCATTTACAGTACTTGAGATATCCAAGTGGGAACAACCTCCCAGTTTGGGGAAAGCAGATGATCTAACCCCTGAAGAGCCACCTGCGCCCACCCCTCTCTTATGTATATGAGACATCCGAGAAAGGGTTGAATGTGCTCTCCCCAAAAGGCTGGACAGGGTACTCCTTCTTTCATGAGATAGCAATTTGGAAGGACCCCAAGGGGTGGCCAAGGAGGTTAACAAATTCTTCAAAATTGTTTGGAATCCTCTAGAGCAAAGCTTTCTGCATAAATCTTAGCAATTATGACTACTTTTCTTAAAAAAAAAAAAAAAAGAACAAAGAAGAAAAAAAGTGAAACGAGCCCTAGAGTGATTTCTATGGTGTGACTATAAAGTGAGCTTTTTTCAGAGGAACAAAGTGATCTCCATTATTAGGGAATTTTTAGTTCCCTGCTGCTCTTCTAGAAAGGATCTGGTATACTTCAGACTAGAATAAATTTAGTCATTAAAAGTGATGGCTCTGCTTCAAACCTAAAGCATTCTCCACACAGCGCTACAGTTAATAGCAGACAAAGGAGATTCTCTTCAGAAGAGAAAAGGCTGTGTGTTATACACTAGTGCTTTTCTACACAGAGTCAGACAGAGTCAGAGTCAGACAGAACTGAGTTCAAATCCTGACTCTTTCCTCATAGAACTTACTCAACTTCTGAGTCTCTGTTTCCCTCCTTTGTCTGGTGGTAATGATAATAATAGCTAATTGTCCCTATGTTGTGAGATTATTTATCTGTGTGCTGTTATTTTGAAGGCGACTCTAATCCTTCATTTACAACATCCATACTGACATACTCTACTGTGTTTTAATGCTCAGTTCTACATAGTAATAAAATGCAGTGTCAATGATTCTGTGTGTATTGTTGCACTGAACACTCTCCCTTGCCTTGAGATGTACTTGCCCACCCTATAAAAATTAAATCCCATGAAGATCAGCTCACACACTTGAGATCCCAGAGTCAGTAAGCAATAGAGGGAAGAAGCAACCCAGTTGCATCTAAATCTAAGCTCTCTACTGTTTTCATTTCAGAGTGCTACCTTGGGGTGGAAGGTTCATATTCTTTCATTCAATCATTAAAAACGTGCTTGTTGAACAAAATTGAGGGGGGAGAGAGAGAAAGAGAGAATGAGAGATAAAAATGAAGACAATGTGAACAAAATATGAATTTCATTTAATAAAATGCATCAGTATTATTATTTGCAATAAATGTACAAAGTCAGTAATGCAAAATATACAGGAATTCAGTATACAGTATTCAGTATACAGTGCTAAGTATACAGGAATTCTCTGTGTTATCTTTGTGATTTTACTGTAAAGCTATAATCTTTTTTTTTTTTAAGATTTATTTATACGAGCTGGGGTACAGGCCAGAGGCGTGGGGTGGCGAGAGGGCCCACCAGAGACAGAGCGGGGAGCAGAACAGGCAGATCAGAAATACACTGCTGAGGGGAGCAGCGGGCGAGGCAGGAGAGGTCTGCTGCACCATGTGGGACTCTCCCGGGCTGGGCATTGAACCTGCATCGCACGCCGACGACAGCTCCACAGCGCAGCGCCCAACCGCTGTGCCACCAGGGAGGCCCTGTAATCATTTTTTTAAAAGATTTATTTATTTATGCATACAAGCTGGAGTACAGGTCAGAGGCATGGGGTGGCGAGAGGATTCACCAGAGACAGAATGGGGGGCAGGACAGGCAGATCAACGGAAATACACTGATGAGGGGAGCAGTGGGCAAGGCAGGAGAGGTCCGCCACGCCATATGGGAATCTCTGTGGCCACATGTCGAACTCAAGTCGCCACTGCCGACAGCTCCACAGCACAGCGTGTAACTGCTGCACCACCAGGGAGGCCCTAAATCTATAATCATTTTTTAAAATAGAGTTTAAATTTTAAGAAAAGGTACCATCTTCATGCAAAGGAAAAGTAGAAGCCAAAAAATTTTTTTTGATTTAGTTTCTTTTTTAAAATTTTTGCATAGAAGAACTGGGATATAGGCCAGAGATGCAGCAGTAGGGGAGCAGGGATGAAGGATTCACCAGAGACAGAGTGGGATCAGAACAAGCAGGTTCACTGAAACACACTGCTGAGGGGAGCAGCGGGCGAGACAGGAGAGGAGAGGTCTGCTGTACCATATGTTGTTTAGCTCCCTGGCTGGGAATCGAACTTGGGCTATAATGGCGATAGCACTGAGACGTAACCCCTAGGTCACCAGGGAAGCCCAGATTTTGATTTAGTGACAACCATTTCATTCCCTCTTTAGGCACAATTATGCTCTAATTCTGAAAACCAACACAATTTATTTCAATTTGACATGTGTCCAGTCTTGACCCCCAAAATTCTTCAGGTTACTTACAAGATATAAAAATTAAAACTCAAACTGTTATGTGGTGGGTATTGGGTAAGGAGTAGTTTGGTTTGGGCTGGGTAGGTAAGTTTTGGACTCAGGTGGACTTGTATTTAAGCTCTGCTTCTTAGAGAAGTTACTATGCTTTTTGTAACTCTATTTCCTCATCAGTGATGTGTGTTTAGTAAGCAGTCAAGTAACCATATGCACTGTTGTAGGCAGCTCAACAGATACGTATTTAACAAATGTTCCATGTTTTTATGTGTTGGGCATGGTGGCATTTCAGCAAGTGAATGTCTCAGAGACATTCCAGGACCTCACCAAGGGATCCAAATAGGAATAAATATTAGTTTAGGCAAGGAATATTTGGAGTCCCACCAAACTGTCTTCATAATGGAACAAAGCTTTCTGTATGCAACATTTTTTTCATCAATTTTAATGTTAATTTATGTTGTTTAATAGCTATTAATATTCAGGCCAAAAGAGAGAAATGATTTACCCAAGATCAGTAGTGAGTTAGTGGTAGATTAAGACCTTGAATACAACTGTCCCAAATACTGCTTTGTATTTTCTTCCATGTCACAAGTTGCATTTTTTCCTCACAAACGTACTTCCTGTATAATCTCTAAAATAAAAGAGAGATAAGAAATACACAATTGTATCCCAGTGTTAGGGATTAAAGATTTCTTTAAGCATGGAAGTACTGATTTGCTGAGAAATATACACCAGTCTTTGTAGATCTATATTAATCAAATAAGATTCCTTTATGACATATCCTTGCAATAAATTTGAAGTAATAAAGAAACATCCTCTAGGTTTGTTTTGTTTATGCTTCATCCTAGCAACAATTAACACAATAGTTAGGAGGATAGTGTTTGAGCCAGACAGATAAGGATTAGCTCTTGGCTCCTCCACTTACTAGCTAGCTATGTGACCTCATTCACATTAGTAAACATTTCAGAACTTTACTTTTGTCATCTTTAAAATAGTGATGATTAAAATACAAAATCCATAAGGTTACAGGAATATTTATGTATACATACACACACACACACATAAAACCAGCATGATATATATGATATATATAACTGTACATATATTTAAAATACCATATATAAACTTCAACCAAGAGCCTCCTCTTGGTTGAAGTATAGTTATCATTGTTGCTGTCACTTGTGTAAGAATACCTCATTTTATTACACTGTGCTTAATTGTGCTTCACAAATAGTGACATTTTCTTTTTTCACAAGTTTTCTGGCAACTCTGTTGAGCAAATCCATTGGCACCATTTTTCCCAACAGTTCAGATGATGGCTAGCATTTTTGGGCAATATTTTCTAATTAAGGTATGCACATTTTTGATATAACATTACTACACACTTACTACACTATAGTATAATGTAAATAAAATTTTTATGTATGCTGGGAAACAAAAAAGTGTGTGTGACTTGCTTTATTCCAATAGTTGCTTTATCAAAGTGGTATGAAACTGAACCTGCAGTAGCTTGCAAGGCCTAAGTTATATTCCCTTCTTGGGAGGTCATTACTTTGTGATTTCAAAGAGGTGCCCAGCATAGCCATAAGGTACTGTTGAAGCTGCTTCCTTTTATGTCATACTTGGAATTTGTGTGATTTTCTGGCTCTAAATTGCTCCAAGTCAGAGCCTTTTCTCTTGTTCATGGACAAAAGCATGGTCTCAAATAGTCTTAAACAAATGTGGAAGTTACTGCTTTGGTAAGTATGACACCTCCATAGGCAATCTTTCCTCTTGGCTTTCTTGATCCAAGACTCAAAATACATCAAGAAATCTGTGTTTTTCTCCGTTGCTCAAAACTGTTCTCGATGTTGGCTTCCTTCCCAAACTCCACATGGTGGCAATATGGTTGACATCTGCTCCAGAACTAAATACCCTTAGCTTCAATTTCAGTGAAAAGAGAGCACTTTTCTTTCCTAAATAGATCCAGCAAAAGCCCTAGGCCTAATTCTCATAGGCATGGGTTGGCTCACATAGAGCTCTCTGAGCCAGTGACCATGCATGGAAGGATAGCATACAGCGTTTACCTTAAACTTGGGTCCCATGCCCTCTCTGGAGATAGATGTGAGCTAGCCCTATCCAAATAATGAACAGTAATGCAGGGTTCAATATTTCTATTGTTGTATAACAAATCACCACAAACTTCATAGCTACAATAACACAGCTTTTTATCTCATAGATTCTGGAGTTCAGAAGTGCAGATGGTATAGCTAGATCTCTGCTTAGGATCTTGCAAACCTGAATTCAAGTTGTCAGCCAAGGCTGTGGTCTTACCTGAGGCCCAGAATCCTCTTTTATACTCATGTGGTTGTTGCCAGAATTTATTTTGACTATGTGAACAGAGCCCCTATTCTTTTGCTGGCCTTTGGCCACAGACCACTTTCAGCTCCTAGAGCCCACCATCTCAGGTTCTTGCCACGTGGCCCTATCCTCTCACAGTATGGCAGTTTTCTTTGTCTTCTATGATAATAGGGGTGTCTCTTTGGCATGTCACCTTCTCTTAAACTGTTCATATAATTTGATCAGGCCCATCTGGGATCGCTTCCTTCTTGAACTCAAAGTCATCTACATCCTAATGCAGTCATGGGAGTGGCATTCCATTATATTCTACTCCAGAAGAGGGGATTACGCAGGAAGGTATATAGGAGCAGGAATCTCTGTGTCCATCTTCAGATTCTGTCTACTATAGAACAACCAAAGGAAAGTAGGAGTCTGATGAACAAAAGGACATTAAATGTTGAGTAGCCAGTAGAACAAAGTCCCCCTACTTTACTTCAGAACAACAGAGATCTGGGATTGACCCAGGTTACCTTTAGCATCTCTTCCAATTCAAATCATGTTTATTTTTTTTAAAAAAAAAAAATTATAGAATCTAAATATGCTCAATGCAGTTGGGAGGATCAGCTATAACTTTGTATGAAAGACAAAGGGCAAAGAAATAAAGGGCAAATTCTTCAGAAATATCACCCTTCTGAGTGTTTTCTCAGCAATTTCTGCAGTGCCCCCCCCCTTTGGGGGGCATCTCTTGCCCACCTCATTAATATTTCTGACTTCTTTTTGACAGCCCGTTTTTTATGTATCTAGAAGGACACAGTCTAATGTATGACCTGAGGGAGTTAAAGAAGCCTTCCTAAAATATAACCCTGACCCAATGAGCAAGTCACCTTCCCCACAGTCTTGGAGATTGAGCTCTGTTTTATCTCTAGTTCCTTGTTTTTTGGCAGTGGGGGATGAGGATGTGGTCAGAATCACAAAGGCATTACTCAGAATCAATTTGGTTTAAAAGAAAGAAATAAGACTGAGATCTATTCCTTCATAGCTCTATTTCTGGCTGTAAAAGATCCCCAGAGGATTACTTCAGTACCTTGGTTTTAGTTTGGAACAAACTGACCAACAGAATTTGAACACACATCACCTAGTCTTGGTCTTTTCCCATGAGTGAATACAGGAAAAGATATTAGAGAAAGAGCCACTTCTTTCTTGGGAACAAAGCTCACTGCATTGTCTCAAGATCACTGGGATCAAATTTTATAAAAGATGGACCATCTACTATGGATCAAAACATGCATCATATCCTCTCTGTCCTCACTATATGTGTATATGTAGAGAACAAGAGAAGACCTCTGTTATGGAAGAACTAACAGCCTACTGCCTGAAAGTCTGAAATATTTTGAAAAATTCCAGCAAACTGAAATGTTATGATAGAGGGAAATACAAAGTAAAGTACCTAATATAAACAAGACAAAGGGAGTTAGAGAAAACTTGCTGAAAAAGGTAGTGGCTGAATTGGATGTTGGTTAGGTGAAAGTTAAAGGTCGGAAAAATAGTCTGTGATGAACAAAGTGTATAAGAAAAGGACCTGGGGTATAAAACAGATAAATGTATGCAGAGTAAAATGCAAGAAGTGTGATAGCGTTTGGACACGAACGTGTTTATGGTAGGAGAGGGCTAGAGTTGTGGAGAACTGTGTAAACAAGTGAGCAGGAACAAGGTCAGAGAGTCTTACGTACTATGCTGAGGTACTTAGTCTTTGTCCTTGAACAGTAGAGAATCCCTGAAAGGTTTCAAGCTGAGATATTTGTTATGAATTCTTCTGTGGTGTACAGAACAGAACTGAGGCTTGAAGTCTCAGTAGAGCGTTCTTGATTGTTGGTTGTTACAGTGGTTCAGGTGAGAAGTGATGGGAGTCTGAACTCTTGAGTGACATCAGTGAAAAATAGTCTTAAGGTTTACTTAGATCATAATATCTGAAAAACTGGTGGCACACTGGCTGTGTTGCCTGATAGGAGAGCATCAAGAACCATCTCCAAGCTTAATTTTTTCATTTGTGTGTGTGCACTTGCGTCTGTGTGTGACTCATCTGAAATTCAACCAAAATTTATTGAGCACCTATTATGCTGTAGGTCTATATACTTGATCACATTTTTCTTTGCAACAAATACCCCTATGGTACAACAGATAAAATGATGAAATCTTGAATAGAGAAGCAACTTATTTAAGCCCAGTTAATAGAAGTAGAAGTAGTTTACATTTGTTTCATTGAGTAAATGGACTTTGCTTGAATCCTACGCTACTGAAAAGAGGATTTGGTAAACTCAGTGAATATTTGGAGTTATTCCAAGCAGAATCATAGCAGAATAAAGATGATAGTTTTATACAGGTCACAATTTTTGTGTCACAAATTCTAGTGGAAAAGTTCATAGACCTTCAGACCATTGCTTTTCAACCTTAACTGCACATTGGAATTACTTGGGTAGCCTTAGATGCCTCCATGCCCCGTTCCAGGAGACACTGATTACATTGTTTTGGGCTACCTCCTGGGCATCAGGACATTTGAAATCTGCAGGTGCTTATAATATATAACCACGACTGAGAATCATGACGCCGTACTGCCAAACAAGCAGCAAATAATCTTCTCTGCTGAACTTTGTCCTTGTCCCTGTCTCCTTTCCAGCTCTCACGTGAACCGTAGAGCATCTTTCCAGCATGATTCTCTCCCCCTGTCGCAGTCTTCCCACTGCTGGTGGTCCCATGTTCTTGGCACAGATTGGATCTGCTACCTAATTGCCTGCTTATTTGTTAAGTGGTTGTCCCCAGCAGATGTTGCCATGTGGGAATTTGGAGGCCGGCATGTGTACACAAACAGTCGATTGCATCACTGTTCTGTTTTTGATCTAGTCCTAATGGGGCACCACCCAGGCCATGGGTGATCTTCTGAAACTGACATGAGAATGAATTTTCTGATCCACCTTCTTTAGCCCAAACTCTTCCAGTCATCTCATCTTGGAAGTGCTGCATGTGTATTCTTGGATTTCTTCCTCCCTCTGCTGCTGCTTGTGGTGGTTGTTGCTGTTACCATTATTCTCTTAGACTAGCAGAGCATGACAGGAATCTCAGTATCAGATGGTACAGATGTGCTAACTGGAATCCAGAGAGGAAAAGGAACGTGGCCACAGATGGGACCCAGCTATTCGGGGACAGAACTGAGACTTAGTTCTGTCCATTACCATATACTCATTACCATACTATTACAGAAATACACACGGATTCTGTGGCTGGCTCTGAAATCTGGCTGTGCCCTTTGACAAGTCACTTCCCCTCAGTTTGTGAGGTAGTGGTTTTCTATGCCCCTCAGCATCACTGTGAAGTCTAAAAATGCTGTGTATGAGGTGCACAGCACTGTATTTAAAGAGTGATTTTAAAATGTATGAAACATGTTGGAAGATTGATAGCAATGTCTTAGCATGAGGACCAAGGGCATATGCATAGGAGCTCAGTATTTCCAGATTTGAATCCCTATTACAGTCACGTTTAGCAGGATTGTCTTGCTCAAGTTATTTCACTTATTTCAGCCTCCATTTCTTAACTTTAAAAATGAGAATAAAAGTATTATTAGTCTTATGTGATTGTTTTAATAATAGTGAGTGCTTATTTCACAGCCTGGCACATAGTGAGCATAGGAGACAATGATGTATATCATGAATGGTGATAAGAAGGAAGGAGAAAGGGAATAAGAGAAAAGCACACCGCAGTGTTCTCCATCATTTAGAAAGAGCACTGCACAAGGAGTCAGGACAGCTAATTTTTTTTATCATAACTCTAAAACTAAGGTCCATTTTTGTGCTTCAGGGGTCTTTTCTGGAAGACTAAGTAGTTTTTAAATCTTCCTCCATAATGTGATCTTTTGTATGTCTGCAAATTTCTCCTTTATCCCTCAGTGCTCTCATCAGCCATGAGACATGGCATGCTTGGGTCCTTCTAGCCTCCCGGAAGCATCTGCTTCTCTTACTCCTTCCCTGTGTTCCTTGCCTTTGTGGTGTGGCCTCATTCCCCCTGCCTTCAAGTCTGTACATTAGGAGGCAGACTCACCCTCTCCTAAGACCCCTTCCTTAGATGTGGGGAGAGGGACCCAGGAACTCAGCCTTGAATATGAACCACAGAGTGCTTTCAGAGATAAGCCATTAGCTTCTTCTGAGAAGGCAGGGCTGTCAAGTGGAAACATTGACAGCAGCCTTAGTTCCAGCCATGTAAATAGTATTACTGCAAAGACATATATTTAGCATCTATGACATCAGCTTGATTTACCTTGATTAACGGAGCAATTTGCTGTACATTTTTCCAAATGCTGTAATCAATTAGAACTCAAAATAGATTAGAAAACCCTCTATGGTGTGGCCACAGTCCAAAAAGACTAATCCATCATAAAATATGTGTATATATCTTTTCCAACCATGCAGTGGATAAAGATTTGTGTCTTGGAGAACTTGGAGTGGTTCAGGTTTGTGCATTTGAGCACCAGGCACTTTTGCCATCAACTATTACTAAAGGCAAATGAGAGGAAAAGAAGCTTTGTGACTACTGTTTGATTTTCCTTTAGGCTTTGACATCTCTCTACTTACAGGCGCTTCCCTGTCTTCCCCATAATATGTTTTTCAAAAGATACAACTGGTTTTAGACCCCTTGCTGTAACAGAATAGATTCTATCCCCTAAGACTGAAAGCCCTTTAAAAATCTAGCCCCATGTTACTCTTTCAGCTTCCTCTCTTCCTATGTGTCTGTGGGTGTGTTCTCAGCCTTCCTCCTCCTGCATTACTCAAGGTTCTCCCAAAACATCTTATCCACTTCCTTACAAGTCTGTATCTGCTCCTAACATTCTCTTAACTTGTTGCATTAGTATTAGAAACACTTGTAGTGTTTGTTGAGTATTTATTGTCCAGAGGGCACTGAGGTAAATGCTCACCCTATAGTTTCGCCTTTCTCCTCTTAATCATCCCATAAATCCTGAAAAATAAAAGGTTTACTCAGGGGCATTATTAAGATCAAATCCAGGTCTCTCTGACCCCAAAACCCTTGATCTTTCTTCCTCTCCTTCTGTATCATTCCTTCATTGCTCACTCTTTTCTTTCTCCTCAGTCCTTCCTTTTGTCTTAAACTCTCTGGCTTCTTCTGAGAGGAAAGCTGTCAGTGACAGATGTTAGGGAGTGAGTAGCCCATTACTCCTTCTACAATGGCAGATTGAATTGCATTCTAGGTAAAGGACCCTCCTAGACACTATGTATGGCACACAGGATGGCTATCATTTAAGGAGAGGATATATCATTTAAGCAGATACAACAAATGGATCATAAATGACTAAGGATTGACTTTTGCATCTTCTGCTATTCAGGGGTATAAATTTGGGTCTCTCAGAATCTTCACTTTATTGCCATTTAATGGGAATAATGGCATATATTGCTCTCAGTATTAACTGAATTGATATGAAGATATCAAAGTGCTTTAGCAACTGCTTCACCAAGTGTTGTTTATCTACCGTGCACATGACCATAAGGAGCTTATGATCTTGCTGCTCATACTTCAGATTATATGGAAAACTAAGCTCTAGGTTATAAAGCAGTGTGAGTTCCTGTAAATTTTGAGCAAGAGTTAGAGAACCAACTGTAAAATCTTTGAGTTCACTGCCTGATTCTACATGACTTCCCCCAAGACTTTGCCAAATGCCTGGGCCATAACTGGCTCCCAGAACACACAGGCTGAATGACTAAATACTGTTGTTGTTGCAGAAGCACCAGACTGAGAAGTCAGAGACCTGGGCTCTGGGCCCAGCTGTACTCCTCACAGACATTAGTAAGTAAATTCAACCACTTGTGGCCTCAGTTTCTTTATCTTTAAAAAGAGGATGTTAAACCCCTGACTTCATAAGAATGTTATGTGGAGCAAATAAAACTGTCCACATGGAAGTGCCTTGTAAACTATAAAGAAATGTATATGTACAAGGGGATCAACAGGATTGACTTGCGTTCTTAAAGAAACACATAGGCATTTAAGTGCTGTGCTTTGAGGCTCTCAGGGGATTCCCATCCAAAAGTCTGCAATCCAGAGTCCAGCGGTTTATTCCATTTTTACAAATGAACATTCATCTTCTTGACCTGACACTTAGCGTATGAACCACAAAATCCTCCAATCCACTGCTTGAGTATATTCTTGGCAGAAAGGACATTAGAGACCAATGAATCTATTATCCTCTCCCCCCATCACACACTACTGTACTGATGAGTAACCTGAGCTGCACAGGATAGGGATTGTATCTTACCCCTGCCCCAACACCTAGCGCAATGCCTCACCCATTATTTAACCGTTAACTGTTGAATGAGCGAATGAACAAACAAATGATTCATTCATGACGTGTGCAGTACCTTGCACAGTGCCTGATCCATAATAAGTGTTTGTTTATCAAATGAGTGAATCTAGCACTTGATCATCTAGCAAATTGGTAGCAGTTCTGGTGCTCAGATCTCTTACCTTGAAATCCATTTCCCAGTATAGCTCACGTTAGTATTCCTCCTGGTTTTCATTTGTTATTTCATGATTTTAAAGTTTTGCATTTTGCCCCCACATGTACAATTCCAAATTGTTTGAAGAAGCAAGGGACCATGTCCTCTGCCACTCTGTCTCTTGAAACACGTGGCTTGGGATTGGTCACCCGGTAGATAATAAATATATCTTGATTCTTTGAACCTGAGAGAATTAAAGAGGCTGTTTGGAGTGTGACTTCTGAAGAAGAGACAGAGTAGGAAGTGCTTTGTGTGGTCTGATAATGTATTTATTTACGAGGCTAACTGTTTATCTAAGCCTCCAGAAGATCTCTGGCTTCATTTTGATGTCTGTGTGCATTTGTGTTCTTTTCCATGGTCATACCAGCCCCATCCTTCTGGGGGCCAGCTGGGCTACAAAGTAATAAACAGACATAAAAATTGGCTCACTCCATGACAAGAAGTGGGAGCAACCCAAAGCCTTTCAGAAATTCTTCTCTCAGTAGTGAATGCACCAGCGTCCAGCTAGTTCAAGTAGGGTTCAAGTAAGCACTCTAGCTTTGTGAAAGCTATTTATGGCCGACACAATGAAACCTCTCTGCCCATTCAGTCGTTGGGCCATTGGGATACAGTTGTTTTTCTTTCAGTGTGTTCTTTGACAGCATTCAGTAACATCGGGTTACTTTGACAACTTCAGTACCTAATTCTGGCTCTGAGCAAGCCCCCCCCTTTTGTTTTCTTAGTATATCATTTGCCGTTTAATAATTCAACAGGGGCTAATACAAATCAATGGTAAGACTCCATTCGAAATGACTGAACTGAGAAACTTCAAAACCGCTATCTAAAATCTCTTACTAGATGTTTAGAAGAGGCCAGAGCACTTTCCAAACTTCCTCATATCTCACTGCCTATCACACTTCCTTCACAAAGAATATCAGGCAGTCTAGAAAATCACCCTACTCGACACACTTGAGTAGCAACTAGTAGACCATTTGTTCACCAATCTGTTTATTCCATAAGCACTGAATAAAATAACCTGGACCAAGCAACAGGGTGAGAGGTAAAAGCCATAGGCTGTGCCCTCTAGAAACACATGTCCTGGCGAGAAAAATGAACCCTCTGTATCCATTTCTATTGTGCCAGTCAGTGTTCATTGATACAGAAGAGGAATGTAGTTTTCTGGCAGCTCAGAGGACAGGGTGGCACATCTAGAGAGGGACGGGAGCACGGAGATAGGAATGGGAAAGCTCATGGAGCGGGTGGGCCAGAAATGTGTTTGCAGTTCTAACCAGCTGTAAGTGAAGGGGAGCAGCGGGCGCAGCGCCGAGCCGGGAGGAAACAGCGCGCTCCACCAGTCACCGTGCCTTCCCCTGAAGCCCACCCGTGGCATTCAGCCTCAGTCCACTCTCGGGAAAGTAGTGGTAGCCAGATTTACTGTGTCCAAATATGATTTGAAATACTTTACACATGTGCATGCATGTGTGCACAGACACAAAAGAAACTACTCACAAAAATGTATATGGCTCTATTTTTGTGCTTAAATAAAAGTGGGGTCATTGTCCCAGTATGACAGAGCTAGACAGCGGCTGGACGGCATCCCCATTGTCTGCTCTTCCCAGCCTTCTTCCTTGGTAACCCTGCTGCCACCTCTGTTCTGATGGCTGCATTGTTCCTTGGCAGAATGGGAATCAAGGGAGAAGGGGGTTGGGGGAATGGCGGAAGCACCTAGGGAGCTCCCCCATGCACATGCTCCGTAAGTATTCTTCTATGAGACAGCCCCTTAGCGCTCCCCCCACCCTCGTCAAAGGAGATTGCAGAGGCTCACCTCTGTCAAGAGCTCATTCTGTCAGACTGCTCTCTGGCATGTTAATTCACTCAGGTCATCCCTACAAGGAGACAGCTGATCTCCCCCCATTTTGGGCACTAGAAATCTAAGTCTTGTGTAGTTTCAGGATCTGCTCAATTTGCCACAGTCCCTACCAAGGTCAGATGTACACATAAGCCTTCTCCCTCTGAAATCCCTTTTTAATCTCTTTTTGCTCCCTCCCTCTGTGGAATATAAAGTGTCCTGGAACATGTTGCATGGTTGAAAGGAAAATAAAAAATGGCAGGGAGTGGAAAGAAGGAAAGGAAGTTACAGAAGGAGGTGGAGGAAGCAGAGGAGAAAGAAAAAGGTAATCGGAATGTGTCTGCATGCAGTTACGTGTATTCTTTAAAAGAGCTCTGCTGTTGAGGGTCACGGACTAACATAAGACATAGATGCAAACATCCAGGGAACATGTTATGACCTGGATTTTGAACAAGGACCACAGCACAAAAGTAGGGATTTTGGTGTTTTGAGATGCCAGATTGGACACAGGCAGGAAGACTGCATGACTGACCTGGAGTAGCAACAGAGCTGGTTATTATACAGCAATTTGTGAAATGTCCTCAATATGACTACATAGTCCTTTTACCCTGAATCACCACCCCCTTTGTTTATTAAATTAAATTATGAACAAAAGGTTAGTCTTTTTTTTCTCTCCGCCTAGGGGATTTATTAGTCAAATAATGATTTGCCCTCACCTCAAGTTATGTTTTCATTGTATTTGTTATGTGTCTTCTGAGCTCCGGCTTCATTGGAATGAGGTTTGCATCTCTGCGAGATCCTTTAAATCCCTCTACTTTGCTGACAGCAAGCAGCTCGGCAACAACAACAAAAAATAGCCTTGAATCTATAACATATTTCCCTGCCTCCTTCCATCCTTTCCCTCCTTCTCTATCCCCTCCCCTAGAGAACACCAGAGAAATAAAAATAAAGTTGTAATTAAGAAAAGGACTAAGAATAAATTCCATGCATTTAACCAAAGTTCCATCTCTGAACCCAGGAGGATTGGCGCATAGCTGCATAGCTGTGGTTATGCGAGAGGAAGCGCTCAGGGAACTCATGCTGTGCTTTCAACACAAACACAGCTCATAAGGAATAGTTTATCACTTAAACCATCTCTCTAATTCTGCAGAGTAAAAGCAAGACCTCAAAAAGGGCTCAGATACCACCAGCACCACCACTGGGGTCTCCCATTTCTGGAGTCCCTCTGGCCCAAATAGCTCAGAGCAATTCACAAACATTTATTGACGAAACCCCGTGACCCATCCCCTAAGTGAATACTTTAATATCCCATTCTGCAGAGGGCAAAATGGTAACATGAAGTTCAAGGCTCTTGGCTGCTTGCCATGCAGAGAAAACGAAATAGTGGCTGGATTCTGAAAGAAAAGCATCGCCAGGTGCACAGTGGATTATTCAAGAAATGTGGTGAAAAGAACACTGAGCTGGAAGTCAAGAGACTTGGGCTCTGATCCCGGCTCTGTCACTCACTCGCGGGGGTACCTTGGCCAAGCCACCTCCCCTCTCTGGGCCTCAAACTCGAGAACTGTAAAATGGAAGGTTAAACTAGAAGGCACCGACGTCCCTTCCACCTCTGAAAATGATGGTGCTGCATGTCCACCCAGCCAGGGCGCCAGGCAGGATTGCTCCTCACTGTGACCTTAGTCACACGACATGGTTCCTGCTGGAAGGGTCCTCTTTGCCTCTCCGAATCCACCCTCCATTCCAGGCTGCTTCTACCCCTCCTCCTACAGGTGGTGTTCCCTGATTTGTTGCAGCTCTCAGGAATGTTGCAGTCTTTGGAACTCTTGATTACTTCCTTTCCGCATGGAAGGAGCTCAATAAATATTTACTAAATTACCAAATTCTGTGTAGTGTAATCTTTAATTCATCTCCTTCATCTGAACATTGAGGCAGTAAGGATATTGAGGACAGAATAAGGAAGTGCTTCTTAAACCTTAAATATCTAAATAGATCTTAAACATTAAATATCTGTTAATAGGTACCTTTGTAATGCACATCTAGATTTTAAAATCTTGATGAGACCTGTCCAGGGAGGTGGTTTGTGATGTGTGGGTCTGGTTCAATGCAATGTAATTCAGTTGGGCGGTTAATTATCGATCATTTACTCTTTGCCAAAAACTATCCTAACATCCAGAGTTGCAAGATTTCTAAGACATAGTTCATGTCTCCTAGAATAATCTGCTCCAGGGAGGCATCAGGCCAGGGGAAAGACCTCCATGATACATTCAGATCACTTCAACAGCAGAAGTGTGTATCAGGTGACAGAGGTAATGAGAGACATAAAAAATAAAAAGGCCAGTTACAACTGAGAGTTCTGATGTACAGGCCTTACCTTAGACCCTGAAGTCAAAAGTAATAATGAAGAGTTCACAACACAATTATTTATTTGCTTGTACTTGTGTGGAGGTGGGTAGGGGGAGGCAGTTGCTCTTGTGGAAAACTTAAATCAGACACCCAATGTAAAAGATAATGCAGTTGGCATAGATGCCTTTTCCAAACTAATGGCCACCTACTTGTAGACCAGCGTTAATGAAAAGTGGATAGTTTGAGATAATCCCATGGTGTCACATACAGGAGTCACTCTCCTCCTTCCTGGCTTGGTTTCCTTGCATTTAAAGGAGGTGGTTGGATGAGATGATCCGTGACCCCGTCCAGCTCTGGGGTTCGCATGTGGGACACAGGCTGTCTTCTTTGTTGCCATCCTCAACCTTTACTGTTGGGCCAAGCACAGATGAGAAGTTGGGAGAGGGATGTAGAGGCAAAAGGGAAGGAGAGAGAAACTCTGGCTTTGGGGACAGATGAAATTCAGAGACAATCAGAAAAGGAAAAAGGAAAGAAAAAGAGAAGAGAGGGGGAAGGAAAGGAAAAAGGAAAGGAAAGGAGTAGCAATGGAAGAATTGTCCATAAGTTTAGTTATTAGGAGGTAATTAGTTCTTGGGATGTTTTTATCTCATGTAGTGACGTGAATATGAAAGTCAGAAGCCTCAGGTTCTAATACTAGCATTTCGGTTCATTTATTAGATGCTTAGAAATCATTTCATTTACCTTCTTGAGCGTCAGTTTCTACTCTATGAAATGGCGTGAATAACCCTGGCCCTGTTCATTCAGCTGCTAAATAAGATAATTGAGAGAGATGTGCTTTGGAAATCACATGAGAAGTTGACTATTGTTTCTGCAGTGGTTATTACTAAGGTGCACTGCCTTAATGAAAGAAGGTGTTGCTGCTTGTGTGCACATGTGTGAGGAAGGACCTGTGGTTGAGAGTCACCCAGTCTCCCGAGATGCCCTGTCCGAGCTCCATGCCACCTGCAAGCCTGGCCTGGACTCCTGCATCGCTATCACAGAGCAGGTACAGGAGCCCTGAAGAGCTGGTGGGCTCCCACGGGCCCGTCTGTCTGTACACTCGGAGAAGAAGCCCCTCATAGTTCTCAGCTCAGCCTGGAGAGACAAACACAGCGCTGTGATTGCTCATGACCATAGAGGGGCCTCAGCTGATGAATTGATGGAGGGCTGGTCTGCATTTTTAAGCAAGATAACTAAACCTCCAGAGTTTACCCTGGATTTTTTTTTCTAATCTTTACAAGTATATGAGTCTCCCAAGCTGGGATTTGGAGAGAGATTTAGGTTTTTTGACATAGAAAGTACATTTTTAATTCGGAGGTAATGCAAAGCCAAACAATGCTAGGACATTGGCACCATCTAGTGGAGCTACCGAGGCAGGGCACACACTAGAGATGAAAGGTGGGCAAAGGAAGCCTGTACTCACTTAGCTTTGGGGAGGACTGCAGGGGCTATGAAAAGGAACCTTAGTCATTCCTTCTGGTTGCCAGCCGTGGATCAACATGTCTGCGCCGCAAGTAATGATATGAGACATTAGATCAACAAGCAGTCCTGTTGGAAACCAGGCACTGTCTACTTTCAAACTCTGCCACTGGAAGTTACTTTGTCTCTAACTCTCAGGTTCTTGGCTTATAAAATGGGAATGATAATGCCTGCTTTGTAGGGCTGGTGATAAGATTGCATTATAATATTAATCTGTAGGCATTTGGGAAAGTCTGATAAGGAAAATAATTAATCAGCCAACAAATTGCTACCAGCTGCTTCACAACCCCTGTGACCTATCTTAGATCTCAACACAAGTAGCCATCCATACCCTTGGTTGCCAATGAGAAATTAAGTTTCATTATGGGTTAGTGACAAGTCCAAGGTCACCTAATCAGTTGGTGGTAGAACTGGGATTGATAGGCTCCAAAAGTCTCCTTTTCCTCTATAGTATGTGACTTAGGCTCTCAAAGATGATTTTTCTCCGTCCTTTTTCATCTGATGGATTTTTAGGTACTATAAAGTACTTGACTTTGCCCATACTCTGTTTTATTCAGTTTTAAAATATAGGTATGATCACTTTCTTTGTACAGATGAAGAAATCCAAATTCGTAGAGACTAAATAATTTACCAAACATCAACAATTCGTGAGAGAGCTGGGATTCAGACTTTCTGATTACAAACCTAATGCTTTAATCCACCCTCTGCTGACTCACTCATTCTTCATTCATCTCTAATTATGAAGTATGTTTCTGTTTATATTTGCATCCCAAGAGTTACTTGTTTATTTAAAGAAAGACATCTGCATTTATTAAGGGCCTGGCTCATCTAATTGTGATCTGTTTCTCTGCCCATAGGGATTGAGTGTTAGCTTTCCTGCACAAAGTGTTTCTTTCCTACAGCTCAGAGAAGGTGCTCTGACTCAGGATGCTGGAGTAGGCCAGCTCTGAGCCCCTTGAGGAGACGTCCCCCCCACAACGGAGACTGACAGGCCTTAGAAACAGTTCCTCAAGAAAGGAACACAAGGGCCACTCTCCTTTCCTTAGATTCTTTAGTCTGCCTGAGAGACGCAGAGAGCCTGGAAGTGGTTTGCTAAAAGTTGGTGAAAGAGCTGGACAGAAATCAGCTTCCTTGACTCCGAAATCTGTGCTAGACCAGTTATTTTTCTCAAAGCCTTAGAGTCTAACCCAGAGAGGTGAACTTAAGAAGAAAGCGCTCTGTTTGGCAG
Source organism: Scalopus aquaticus (assembly GCA_004024925.1). NCBI lineage: Eukaryota > Metazoa > Chordata > Mammalia > Eulipotyphla > Talpidae > Scalopus > Scalopus aquaticus. The sequence continues at coordinate 180,382 of PVIJ01001872.1, forward strand.
CTGCTGCCGCCTAGTGGTCACATGGTCTTCCTGCAAGAAGATGCTATGCTCTTATCTCAGAAATAAAAAGACAAAGTACTTTAAAGTTATTATTATTATTATTATTATTATTTTAATAAATATATATTTTTATTGTTATTTATGTCTTTTACATTTTGTATTCCCCTTGGGTAGCCCACCACCAATTCACCCGTGATCCATCTCCATGGTCCCTTGTGTTCTTTTCTATTCCATTTTGTGCCCTTTTCCTTCCCTCCCTCC
>PVIJ01001873.1:0-50654 GCA_004024925.1 Scalopus aquaticus
CTTTTGTGCGTTGATTTTGTATCCAGCTACTTTACTGAACTGGTCTATTATTTTGAGTAGTTTTCCTATGGAGTTTTTAGGGTTTTGTATATATATTATCATATCATCTGCAAATAGAGACAGTTTAATTTCTTCCTTTCCTATTTGGATCCCTTGAATGTCTTTCTCTTGTTTAATTGCTCTGGCTAGGACTTCCAGTGTTATATTGAAAAGTAATGGTGAGAGTGGACATCCTTGCCTTGTTCCTGATCTTAGGGGAAAGGCCTTCAGCTTCTCACCGTTGAGTATAATATTGGCCGTGGGTTTGTCGTATATGGCTTTTATTATGTTGAGGTATGTTCCTTCTATCCCAAGGATTTCAAGGGCTTTTATCATAAATGGGTGTTGTACTTGAACTATTTTTTTTATTTGTGGTGAAACTATGTCTGAACTTCAGTTTATTTTTCTCTATGCTTACAATCCCTTTCTATGGAGGGCATCCTATACTATTTGTCATAAAGCCTTTGTTGTGAATCTAAGCTGTATACGGAGAGAAGACCAATCGTGAGTTTCCCAGTGGAGAGACAGAAGGTAGTCCTTAGAACCCATCTAGCTGTTTACTGGAATAAAAGTTTCCGTGATTGACAAATAGTTTACCAGATCATCAAAATGAGGATTAGAACCCAGGAAGACATAGGACAGATCTTACTTTGTAAGAACTACTCCAACAATCATAAGTTAGAGTTTAGTTTGTAGAGGGGGACAATGAATCAATGACATAAAAGGTATAGTTATTTTTGGAGTGGGGGGATATTCTGGTCCCAAATTATTTTGACTTAAAGATATATTAATGGTCTCTACACAGAGAAGATGGCAAATACTGGGGTGCCGATCACTTCTCTGGGGATGCTAATTCTCTCAAAGTCATTAGCAACAATCTTAGAATATAAAAATTATTTATCTAATAATATATTTATGGGTAGATGTTTCCTTAATATGATAACTCATTCTTATTTTAAGGTAAAGACTTATAACATATTAGAAATTATTTCTTATTGATTGCCTTACTAATTACTGAGCATTTACTTTTTATATATTCTTTTCTTATGTTAGGTATACAGTGGTATATAAAACAATTGTGTGAAAAAATACCTATTTCATCACCTTTTATTCCTCTGCATTGATGATGACATATTTATCCCATCATTGATCAAATTATAATTTGTCAATTTGAAGACAAATAGATTAATAAGCTATGTTTTGTGCTACTAATTTTTACTCAAAATTATGCTTTCATTATTTGAAAGAATTAATCATTTTCATTTCTTATATAAGAGTTAAACAAATGTTACATTTGAGGAGAAAACAGCATTCAAGCATTCCAAAAATATTTAAATGCTAAGGATTTTCATAAAAGAAGAGATGGTAGTATACAGATATTCTACAGTCCAGTAATTTTCAGGAACAAAGTGACTTCTCCACTTATATGTCAATAATACTACGAGTAACTTTTATTTATTGGCAATGTAATGCCATGAAATTCAGAAATAGATTTCAAAATATCTCAAATCAAAAACTCATAGGAAAAGAAGAAAATTCACCTAATAACATAGTTATACATAGCATCTGGATATTACTATTGTAAATAAGCACATAAATAAACACACACGTATAATACGTACATTCTTTGCTTATAATTTTAAATGTTGGAAAGACTGTGATGTACATAATCCCAAAGTGCTCTTACTGTATGAGAACAGGAAAGCTCTGTGTAAAGGATGATTTTCTCTAAAGCCTGCTTTAGTTGGGCAATTTCCTTTTAGTGTTTTACGCAAACCCAAACCTTCCTACACATAAACAGATGTGGGAATCTCCACTGTAATGGCCAAATATACCATTTAAACAAATGAAAAAGCTGAGCTTACACATTTGGATATTTATTCATTTCCCGATTAATTTACTGAATGCTACACCATACACTTTAATATAGTTTAGGGTAACCGTTTTACAGCAGGGTTTCCTGAATGGCCTATTTTACTTGCCAAAGGGAGTAAAAAATGGGAGGTATATTTATCTCCTTGAAAATGTTATGAAACTATTTTGTAAAAAATTTCCCTCGGGGGCTTTCCAAAAACAACTGGGCCAATTCTGTGTCAAAACACAATGAACAAAACATATAAGAAGGTGAGACTTTTTGAACCAGCAGCTGGACTACCTGCAGCTCTCCTTAACAAGTGGGCCAATTCCACCTGGAAACAGAATGAGCAGAAGATATAAAAAGATCAAAATTGTTTGAACCGGCAGCTGTTCCATCTGCAGCAGTTAATCTTTCCTGGCAATCTGTTAGGGTCACACATTCCTCAGGCTAACAGGACTGAGAACCTTTTTGCTGACTGCTGTGCCTCTGGGACCGTCTCCTCACAGTTCTTTACACAAGGGTTAGGAACATGTCAGCTCTATACTTAAACAACAAAGAGTAGGGCCTCCCCAGTGGTGCAGCGGTTAGGCGGTACGCTGTGGAGTTGTCTGCAGTGGCAAGTTCGACACGAGTTCGAGGAGAGTTTGACACCCAGCCCCGGAGATTCCCACATGGTACAGCAGACCTATCCTGCCTCACCCGCTGCTCCCCTCAGCAGTGTGTTTCCATCGATCTGCCTGTTCTGCTCCCCACTCTGTCTCTGGTGAATGCTCTCGCTGCCCCACACCTCTGGTCTGTACACCAGCTGTATGCATAATTATAATCTTTAAAAAAAACCAACATAGAGTATAGGCAACTATCATTTCAACTTAGATGTAAAGAAATGAATATGAATGGTCAGTTTCAGTAAAGGAATACAAACCCAATTATTGTTTAAGTTCTAATTTTACCAACAAGATATTTGAGATAGTTTAAAGTATGCAACACAAAGCTGTGACGTAGTTATAACAACTTAAAAATCAAAGACTAGCAATAAAATGACACATGAGTAGATTCGGCCACAGTTCTAAGTGATGCACATGTATTTGCTTCTATCATCAACTGTTAGAAGACATATGGCCCATAAAGACCAGGCACCAAGTCCCTGAGAAGTTAAGTTATTGGTCTATAAAATGTAATTCACAGCTAGCAGAGTTGGGATTCAAGTACATGCTTTCTGGACACAGAGGCCATTGGTCTTGAAAACAGTGCAATGCTGTTAGAGGAAGAGGAACATTCACTGGATAAATATCCTTCAAAGAAGTATACACTAAAATATGCACAAAAGTGTTGAAATTTAAATTGTTTAAATGTATAATCTATGGCCTCCCTGGTGGCTCAGTAGTTAAGCACTGCGCTGTGGAGCTATCGGCAGCGGAGACGCGAGTTCGATGCCCAGCCAGGGAGATTCCCACATGGCGTGGCCGACATCTCCTGCCTTGCCCACTGCTCCCCTCAGCAATGCATTTCCCTTGATCTGCCTGTGCTGCTCCCCACTCTGTCTCTGGTGAACTCTCCCGCCACCCCGCGCCTCTGGCCTGTACCCGAGCTTGTATGCATAAATAAATAAATCTTAAAAAAAAATTAAAAAATAAATGTATAATCTAGATCTTGCATATTAAGTTTGATTACTGAATTTATTTCATAATATAATTAGTATTATAGTATTACAATTAGTATTATATAATATATAATATATAATATATAATACATATAATGTGTAATTATATATTATATAATATAATACTAATTATATTATGAAATAGATTCAGTAATCAAACTTAATAATTAGTATTAAATTAGTATTAAGTAGTATTATATTATGCCAAATAATACACACACGTGCAATATAAAGAAACAAAATAAAGAAATAGACAACTAAACCAAAACAAACTCTAGAAATCTGACTACAGAATTCAGACTAGGGTGGAAGGAATAAATTGGGGAGCAACGGGAAAGGGCCCCAATGAAATATGGTAGAAGATTATGGGATTTTGGTGGTGGGAGTGGTGTGCTGACATTTATCTGAAGAAATGTTAACCTATAACCCTAAATCACATACAGTGTTGTAAATGATATGGAACAATTCTCTAATCATATCCAGTGTTCAAGAAAGTTACACAAATAATATATAATATGAAATGGAAACTTTAAATGTCATTGTTCTTCATTTTTCACTTTTAAGGTATAGTATTGTATTAATAATATGTACAGGTAATCTAGTGTAGTGCAGGTAATCAGTCCAAATAGTTCAATTTGTGACATACAATTTTTTTAAAGATTTATTTATTTATGCATACAAACTGGGGTACAGGCCAGAGGCGTGGGGCGGCGAGAGGGTTCACCAGAGACAGAGTGGGGAACAGAACAGGCAGATCAGAAATACACTGCCGAGGGGAGCAGCAGGCGAGGCAGGAGAGGTCTGCCGCACCATATGGGATTCTCCCCGGCTGGGCGTCGAACTCGCATCACGCGCTGTCGAGAGTTCCATGGCGCAGCTCTGAACTGCTGTGCCACCAGGGAGGCCCAAGTGACATACAATTTTTTTAATCAACACATTTTCCCATAGTCAGGTTCTATGTAGTATTTTGGATAAAAATACATGGGATTTTTTTTTTTTTTAATTTAAGAGGTCAAGAAGCTTGCATGATGAAATCCAGGTAGAAGTCCTGATTTAATTTTTACTTGCAATCAAGACCTTTTAATAAAATTGTGACTGTTAAAAACTATGCATGCAAAAATCATAGAAAAACGGTCGTAAAAGAAATACTTCCATTTCAGATTTTATAAAGGCTATATTTTTCAGTTTTATATAAAGAGATAGTTATAAATAACCAGCAATATCAGCACTAATCATAAGAATATTCAGGCCACAGAAAAGTATATTGTTTCTTGGATTTTCCTCAGTAGGTCACTTTTAATGAGTGTTAATTTTATCTGATTGGAATTCATCTATTCCTGTACAATATAAAGATTTCAGCCACTGAAAATAGACTAAGTTTGAACTCAAATTTTGGAAGAGCTGAGTTGTAGAGTCTAGGACATGTAACTACTGCTCTTTAATTCTCACATGGCTTATGGGGAAAATAATACAATCCATCTCACAGAATAAGTCACCCAATTTGGTACAAAGGGTAAAATTCAGGAAGCGCATGAAGGAAGTGATGCCTATTGCACGGTGTGACATGTTGAGCTCCTAGGTGTAGAAATGTAGAGCTCGTAGGCCTTTTCCAGGTACACCCTTGTGTACCTGGATGTGGTCACCAAGCTAAAAGTGCTTTTGAAGCCCTCCCTTTGGGGATTTTAAGGCGATTTCATGATTCAAGTTCCTGTCCCCTTCCTGAGGGTCAGATGCATGAGACTGAAAGTTCCAACCCTCTAATCTCATTGGTTTTCCTGGCAACAGCTCCCATCCTCAGGTGTTTCCCAAAGGGTCACCTCATTAATATAACAAGAGGCATCTTTTCTAAAGGCTCCTCCTATAGACATCATCACTTTCTGAAGTGCTGGGGTTAGAACTTCAGTATATGAATTAAGGGGCACAGTTCAGCCTCAACAACACTGATCCTCTGTTGCTAAGGGGCCCATCACCTGTCATAATGCAGTCTCCTCTCCATCTGCTGTCCGGTGGCCTTCTAACCCAGTGGGGAGAGACTCTCTTGGCATCCAGGTTTTTGGGAGGGCACTGAGTTCTCTGGTGGATCAGATCCTTCCTCCTCCCAATCGCCAGGGTCCTGATGAAAAGTTAATAAAAAGGTTAAATTTTGTAAAATCTGGAGCTAAATTTCTGGGATAGAAAATGCATATGATGATGCTGTAGTAATTAAGTCAGGTCACATACTGAGAGGATTTCATTTAGGGTCCTATCAGCTAATGAGGATGATGCCAAATTAAGTAATAATAAAGTTTTAACTAATAAATAAAAAAGAAGTGAAATAATTAGTACCATTGTTTTTGTAACCCGTTCATGAATTATTTGACCTCCTAGACATTAAATACCAAAACATCTCTTCAGAGACAATTAGATATCATGTGCCTTGTACTGCCTCTGTCTGTCGTCTTGACAAGGAGTGGGACAGTTCTCTGATCAAGCCTCTGGATTCAGCTACGCATGCCATCAGTACAACTCAGTGATAGAACATCAAAAATTAAATTATGAGAAAGAGAAAGCAATGCAGGGAGAACTTTGACATATAATTTAAAACAACACAGCTTTTAAAAACTTGACAATGTAAGTCTAGAAATGTGCTTTTAGTGGTAAACTGTAAAGAAATGTAAGAAAGCAACTATTACACAGGTCAGTGTCATGGCCACCATTGGGGAAGAAGGCGTTTGAATTTGGGATGGCACGCGTGGGGAGCCTTATAGAGTGGATGGTAAAGTTATATTTCTTGACCTGGGTGTAAGCGAATTATATGGGGGTTAGACAAACAATAACTCAATAAGCAACACATTTGCTTATGAAGATTATGTGTGAATTAATTTTTAATAAAAGTATTAAAACATGTTTAAACTACACAAATTTTTATATTAAATATTTCCATTGTATATTCAATTTTATTGAAAAAAATCTCCATTATTGACACAACTTTACTCATTTGAAATAATTAGCTAAAGAAGTAGATGGAAAGCAAGACAGGTTGAAATGGCATAGCAGTTAACATCTACCAAGTCTGACTGTCAAACTAATTCTTTTCTTTGTATTACAGAGTGCCACACATTCACAACTACTATGTGAACATGTTGGCTTGTTGACCAGATATGGATGTCTCTGATAATTTAGGAGAGATAGAGGAAATGGAGAAATGACTTTTATATACTTTAGCTACTTAAAGCGATTAAAAGTTATTTAAAAAAAAAAAACCCTCCTATCTAAAGCAATTAAAGATGTTATATATCTCTAGAGCCAAAACTAGATTGGGAAGTGGGAGTCGGCACATGGAGCTTCCAGATAGCATCTAATTAAATATATACAGAACTCTGTGGCATCCTACACCATGAATAACTCTCACTAACACATCTTAATAAGCTCTCCCAAATAGGATGGCATCTGCTCATCTCCTCTTTCACTTAGTAAGGTAACTAAAGAGTCTAAAGAGTCTAACTCGTTTACATTTCATTAGATCTCAGCAAATTTCCTCCCTTCTCGACATTCAGATTCTTTGAGGCAGATAACACTCTGATTCTCTTTAATATGTAGTGGTGTTTGAGAAAAATGACTCTCGGGAGGAAAAAAGAAAGGGGGGAGAAGAAAATTAAGAGACTGCATAAATCCACAGCAAAATTATTTCTACTCATTAGTAAGTGAGAGGATGTATGAATGAAAGAAAATCTTACTAGAGAAAAGATGGCTATGATTTAATCATGGCATAACAATTATCAACCAAGCATATTATTTATATTATCATTTAATGTACACAACACTCTATGGAATAGACTCTGTTTCTTTTCTGATTGAATATAGAACATGAAGGCACAGCAAAGTCAAGTAGTTTTCTGAGATTACCCAGCTTTAAGGAAAAGCCTAGATTTACAGCCACATTGTCCGAGTCCAGAGCTTACTTAACATTCTCCCCACATCACACACCAGCTACAGTCATTTCTTCTCTCTGTAACTTTGCTCTGTCCACTGTCCCTCACTGAAAAGATGTACCCTATCCACTGTGGATGTTGCTGCTATTGTTTTCTTATTATTTATTATATTTCTGTTTTTTATAAAGGAGGAATGCTCCTTCCCCATTCACATGCTTCCTTTCAATCTAGGGAGTCCTGTATAACTTTAACTCCTTTTATTTCTTTGCTCTTTTGCTCATTTAGTTGATTGGTCACTTTGGGAAGAATAAACTAGGTATGCTAATCTCAAATGGGACTGCAAACAGAAGGTCCTGCTCCTTATCACAGGGCTCTGTGACAGAAAGGACACAGTAGCAGCTGGCTTCCTCTATGTGAGCTGGGTGAGTTTCAATTTTGCAAGAATAAGCCCTTAAGATCCCAAGATCTGGTTTAAGAGGAGAGAATACTCAGAGACAAATTGACATTTTATGGGCAAATTCTTTATTAAGTGGCGTGCAGACTCTTTTATCTAACCACCCATTAACTCTATGACCTGAACAAGAAGGTTAGAGGCTTACAGTACTTGGTATTTTTGATTTTTACATTAGCAGATTACAACCATGTCTGGCAGCTTTGCTCAAAGGCAATGCTTTGGCTTTGGCTTATTGTTTTATTTTTTAGAGAATGGTCTGCAGTTGTGGATGCGAGCAGTCTCAAGCTAATGGTGTTGAGACTGCTCTATTCATAAATAAAAACAGAGACTGCAGCCAAAGGCATAGGGACTTCTTTAAGTTCAGCAAAGGTGAAAAAAGATGGATACATAAACCTGAGCAAACAAGTGAAAAGGGCTTAGGATTTAGCAATTAAAATTAAGGATATCCAGTTAAATTTGAATTTCAGATAGACAGTGAATATTTTTTTTTAAGCCTAAGTATATTCTGGGTATTGGCAATGTCAAAATGCAGGTAACAAAGTCACAGAGGCTTCAACAGAGATGAAGCTTTCATGAGGTACAAGAAGACCTTCAGGCTCCAGCTGCTGTATCTTGCACTTAAAATAATCACAGCAAATGTGAGCAGGTGGCAGCAGACGTGAGTAGATCCATAGAAGTCTTAGTAAACAGGTTATGCTGAGGCGAAGATTTAATTATATGGAGAAGAGTTTCATTTAGAGACCTTTGAGACATTATGGGAGATGATTATATTTGCTGAACTAAACTGCTGAGTAGTTGATCCATTGGCATTATAAGTCCCTGCACAGAATCTCTGAGGGTATAGCACCTCCATGTCTGCTCTCTCAAATTCTATTTGTATTCAGGTCCAAATATGCTACGGCAGAAGAGCTGACTAAGCTTGGCTTCCTGTGGATTGAACACATGCTCAAGAGGCAGCAAGGACCATAAGGACTAAATCTGGCTCTGGAGGGAAAGATTCTTTTAGAGGAGGCAGGTTTCTTGGGACTAAGGAATTAGTTGACAGTAGTCAGTAGAAATCCTGCAGCACATATTGGGGAAAGTCTATTCCTGAAAGGGAAACTTTTAGCTTTTCATTTAATGTTTAGAGTCTACACACAATTCTTTCTTGGTGAGGAAGAGGAGTAAGAGTAGAAATAACAAATAAGTAAGTAAAACCCTGGGCTATGAGTACAGTCACCACAAATTTTGGAACTGTGTAGGAAGTCAGCATCTTCTCACATGGCGCAGTTGTTGCTCTGAGAGAGTAGATATGTGGATTGTTACCCCCTAAGAACATGCTGTATTTAAGTAAGTTTAGGTCCACAGTTCATGTGTTTCATACACTTGGCATGGGCCAACCAGCATTCTAGCAAGATAAAAACAGATTTTTTCCACTTTCTCTCCTTCGCTTAGGTACCAGTGGTTTACCATGATTTCATGGATCTGTTTATAAAACAAGTATCTGAGCACATAATTCTAAAGTGTACTTTAAATAATTACCTTGGGGGCTTCAAATATGTATTTTCTTAATTTGGGAAGCATGTACACAGTGCTAAAATATTTTGCACGTCTTATAAATTTTTGAAATTCTTTCGTGGTGTAGGTAAAGAGAGATTTGATGCTAAGCTAATATAAAATCTGAGACCGAGACATTACCATGCCTATTCCAAGTCAAGTTAACTCATTCTATAGCTTCTGAAAAAATTCCAAATTAACCATGGCATTGAGAACTCTTAACATAGTCATCCTAGATTAAGTTCCTCTAATTGAGACTAGAAGCTAAAAACTCTCTTCTCTAGATACCTTTATCTCCATCCATAATAACATTAACATTTTACTTTTTAACCACTACTTCTTGCTTTAATTTCCAACTGGTTCATAACTTGAAAGAAATGAGTATTCCTCACATAGCACTACATAGAAAAATGTAATACATATGGGTTATAGAACATTTAGAAAACACAAAGAGTAACACGGTCCTTTTTTTTATTTTGTGATGCTTGAATTTTCCTTGCTAATTGATAAAATACCTTAAAATTTTACAGACAGTTTGTCTGTCTGGCAAATAATTTTTGCTAGGATTGCATATAAAGTTGCTATGTCTTCTACTTTCCTACATTCTTCATGTCATTGAAAGAGTGGCCATTCCAATATTTAAATTTAAATATATTAATCCTCTGCTTAAAATCTTCCATTTGAGGTAAAATAAAGTTGAAAATTTTAGGGCCTCCCCGGTGGCGCAGCGGTTAAGTGCTGTGCTGTGGAGCTGTTGGCAGCGGCGACACGAGTTCGACGCCTGGCTGGGGAGATTCCCACATGGCACGGCAGACCTCTCCTGCCTCGCCCGCTGCTCCCCTCAGCAGTGTATTTCTGATCTGCCTGTTCTGCTCCCCACTCTGTCTCTGGTGAACCCTCTCGCCACCCCATGCCTCTGGCCTGTACCCCAGCTTGTATGTATAAATAAAAAAAAAAAAAGTTGAAAATTTTAATCATAATAAGGTTCTCATTTGTCTGACATTGACTACCACTACCACCACTTACATCAGGTCCCTTGGATGCTCTTGCATTCCTCAAACTTGCTCTTTTTGCAGTGTGCCAGCAACTTGAGAATGAACTTTTCCATGTCTGGCTCAACACCTTGTAAAACTCCCTCATCATCACCACATAAATTTGTAAGCTCATTAAAATAGCTCTCAAGGTTACCCATGACCTGCACCTCGCCTAATTCTCCAGCCCCATTTTCTATCATGATTGATTTCACACTTCACGCACCAACAATGTGAAACTGTGTAGAGTTCCCAGGGACACAATATTGTTCCTAATCTCTGAGTCTTTGTTCATAGATGGTTTGTTTAGAAATGCCATCTCTTTCTCTTTTACAGTCTCCATCCTAGATTTTAATTCTCAATTCAGATCATTCCTCATCCCAAACTCTAAAAGAAATGAGTAGACACTTCCTACATGCTACTGCAATATCCTCAGCAGTCATCTGTGAGAGCACTTTCCACATCAATTATAATTATCTGACTGTATAAATTTTCCCCACTAGATTTAAGTTCCTTGAGGACAAAGACTTAATTATATGATTACTTCCCTAATGTCTGAAGAATAGAAGGCACTCAATAATTACGTAATAGATTGAACAGTGAATAAATGAAATAATTTATTCTATGTTTAGCAGTCATGAAGAATTATCAGAAAATCCTTTAGTATTTCTTGCAACTTTCCTACATTGTTAGAGTGTAAAATGATGCAGCTTTTTTTGGATGACAATATCTTTCATATTTATCAAATAAAACATTCCAGCAATTCTTCTTTTAGAAAAATATTTTAAGTTATTATATTTTAATAACGTATTTTAATAATATATAATTATTATTTAATAATTCATATTTATATGTATTTCTAGAATAATCACAAATATCCCATAGGTACTTATGTCATAATCCAAAAAATAACTTTTTGAAATGGCTGTAAGATAAATTATAAATTTCTATGTTGGTCAATTTTATGTGTCAACTTCACTAGACCATGGCACCCAGTTTTATTTTAATCAAATACAGTCTAGATGTTGGTGTATAGGTGTTTTAGATGTGACTAACATTTATTTATTTATTTATTTATTTATTATTATTTATATCTTTTACATTTTGTATTCCCCTTGGGTAACCCACCACCAATTCACCCGTGATCCATCTTCATGGTCCCTTGTGTTCTTTTCTATTCCATTTTGTGCCCTTACCCTCCCTCTGCCCCGCCCCCCCCATGACTAACGTTTAAATCAGTCAACTCCCCAAAGGAAGAAGAAATTCTGCTCCAGACTGCTTTCACCCAAGACTTTACTATCAATTCTTCTCTAGATATCTAGCCTGGGGTTGTTCTGAGGATTTTGAGATTTTGGAATTACCAGTCTGAACAATCATGGGGCAATTGTTTAAAATAAAGTTTCCTCTTCCACTCTTTTGCTCCCTCTTTCCAGAGATAGATGATGAAGAGAAAAACAGATATGGAAATATAGATGGATACAGATATACAGATAAGTAGACACAAATATAGTCTATTGATTCTATATCTCAGGAAAAGTCTGACAAATACAACCTTGTAAAGGAAAATGAACAAGAAGGGGCCTCCTTGGTGTTCTAGGGGTTAAGTCTTGGCGCTACCACCACTACAGCCTGAGTTTTATCCCTGGCCAGGGAGCTAGCCCACATATGGGGCAGCAGACATCTCCCATCTCACCCGATGCTCCCCTCAGCAGTGTATTTCAGTAAATTTGCCTGTTCTGATCCTTACTCTGTCTCTGAATCCTTTCAATCCCTGCAACTCTGGCCTGTACTCCAATTCTTCTATTCCAAAAAAAAAAAAAAAAAGAAAAAGAAAAAAAAAGAATAAAAGGAAAATGAACAATGAAAATGTTTGAGTAAATTATCGTGTTTCCCATCTAAATCCTCACTACTATTACACTACTCTAAAATAATAATGAGCCAGATCTTTATGCATTGATATAGAGAGCAAGTTATGGAAAACTTTCTGATGCTGGTTCCATTGATGTTTTTAAATTTCTTGTATATTTATAAATAAATAATAAGCCACAATTGATTACAATGATTACTTGTGAATAAATAAATTGTTATTTTTTATTGTCAGCATAATATGCAATGACTCTATTGTTATTGTAAAATAATATGTAAATCACTTTTTAGAAGAATAAAATATTTCATGTTTGTTCTCAATACCTATTTTTTCTGTAAGTTTCTTTTTACTAGCATAGTGATCACTTCCCCTCATTTTTCTTGACAGCACATCACTATATTCCAGTAATTCAGTTCATGAATCACATTTTCTCAGAAGCCTTTTCTGATTCATTCTTCCCAAGTAGAACTGCTTATGGCATTCACTGTGTCAGCATTGAATACTGAACAAAAATATATAGGGTGTAAAATAATATAGATTTTTGTTTTTGCATTATTTTTGTCTTCTAATATTTAGTTCCATGATATATTCATTCAACAAATGCAGGACCATAAGATGTCAGTTACTTTTCTAACTATTGATAATAGAGTAGTTAAGAAAAATCTGAGTCTTCATGCAGATTTTTTTCTAGTAAGGTGACAGTGACAGTAAGTAAAACAAATTAGAAAAATACAATTAATTTTGACTCTCATGTATACAGACTATGCCACCTACTCTTTGTTGCAGTATCTACTAAATCCCAACTTTTCTGCTCATTGTTGAATATCTTATTTCCTGGGTAATTGCCACCCTCTTCAGCATAGCTCCAACTCCTACAACTACACAGTTATGTAATAAAATGTATACTTAGCACCTCCAAATGGAAATCAAAGAGTTGTCTCAATTTTCACATATCCAAAACTAAATTGTTGCTAACAGGTAACTACGCTCTGTCAACAGATAACGTGGACTGAGAATGTGAACGGTCTGTATTGCCAATTGGAAGTTGAAGCTGTGGCCAAATTATAATAGATGGTAAGACAAATTAATTAATAATATATTCTACTCAAAATACTAAATTGGTTGGAGACTGGAAAAAAGTCCTCCCTGTAATAATTCAAAGGCAAACGCTAATCAAGCCCCCCCGCCCCAAGCAACTCTTTGTAAATGCCATACAATACTCTCAGTAAGTAAGTTATAGATCCTGTGCTGTGTTTATGCAAACATAACAGATGGTTATGCAAATGAAGTACATGTCTAAATCTTGGTAGTAAATTTAATTAATTGTGAACGTAAAATATGGAATAATTTCAAGATGCTTTCCATTTAAAGCCGGTTTGAAGGGAAAATCTCAAATAGTTCAGTAAAATCAAAATTAGTTATAAACTAATGGGCATATGAAAACTTAGCATAGTTTCTTAAAGCATCTTATTTAGTTAGTTGTAATTAAGTTTAAAATGCTGACATATTTTCCTGGATCTCACAACACTCAAATCACAAAAGGGCAATAAGATTCTCTGCAACTGTTAACCTCTAGAACTTGTTTCTGAGCATCCCATAGTCATCAAAAATTGGAATAAAATGGGCCTCCCCGGTGGCGCAGTGGTTAAGAGCTGCGCCGTGGAGCTGTTGGCAGCGGCGACGCGAGTTCGATGCCCAGCCGGGGAGAATCCCACATGGTGCGGCAGACCTCTCCTGCCTCGCCCGCTGCTCCCCTCAGCAGTGTATTTCTGATCTGCCTGTTCTGCTCCCCACTCTGTCTCTGGTGAACCCTCTCACCGCCCCACACCTCTGGCCTGTACCCCAGCTTGTATGTATAAATAAAAAATAAAAAAAAAATTGGAATAAAGTCAAACTTAGTTCAAATTCCCTATAGAAATCAACTTTTGAGGGATATAAAAATGAGACCTACTGATTAATACACGGTGTCATAACATTATTGTCTTTATTTTTTATCTATTGGTTTGTCATTTCTTTGTTTGAAGCAGAATGAAATTTCAAAGCAACTAAATAAAGGATTCAGCACAACTGAGTGCTATTGTTGGAGTGATTCCTAGGTATGCCTGAGTCATACTGGATCTCAGCTTTTACATCTCTAAAGTGAAGACTAGAATGATGTGTTTAATGTCTCATAACACTTTAAAAGTATATATTTTATGACTATATAAACTGATTTTTCCTGTTTCTTGCATGTCATTTGATCTGGATTAACATCCGGGGAGAATATATGTCTTCACTTTCAAGAAAGAGTCAACCTATAATATTCTATTTTTATCACTTTGTAAAAAGACTCCAAAAGAACTGTGACAGTTCCAAAAAATAACAACGGCAAATATGACAGACTAGAACAAATAGAATGCTATGCCACTTTAAAAGTTAAATAATCGACTTTCCATAAATGAGCCAGTAGGGTAATAGAACAGTGGGTAGAGTTCTTGTACACTATATGCATACAATTTTCAATGAACCACTTTTAAAATAAAATATAAGCATTTTTTTATTTTTTCAACTTAAGAAAATTTTTAAAATATATCATGATGAGCATGAAGTCTACCAGTTCTTGAGTTTAGTGATAGCAAATGCTGATATGGTTATGTTGCCTTTATTATAGTTTATAACAAAAAGACCAGATGTCTACACTGTCTCTGTTTGAGGTTATAAAACGTGTACTTTTGTCTCCATATTAAATCTAAGCCTTCTTTTACTTACTAAAATCAATGAGTAATGTAACTCAGAAATAGCAGAGATTAAAATAAAAGATAAATCAAATGTTGTGAGTAAAAGCAGTATGTAGAAGAGGAGACAGTAAGTAGATGAACAAAAATGGAGATAGGAGTTGTTGTGTATATGTGTGTGTGTGTGTGGGTGGGTGGGTGTGTGTGTGTGTAACTAGATCATGATGGTGAGGAAAAGATGTAGAGACAGGAATAGTGAACAAATATTGTAAAAGAAGAAAAGTCTCTTTTGAATGTGTCAAACATGATTTTTCTGACTTTTTAAAAAGTGTTACAGAATTGAGTGTGTGATTGTGAATTACTAAACATTGTTTTAGGTAAGTCTCCCTCACTGATCAATAGGACTTCAAAACAAAGGAAAAGCTCATCCTTGTTAATATCTGTGTTTTTAGTTATTGAATCACTTAGAAAAATTCCTAAGTGAATATATATATATATATGTATGTGTATATATGTGTGTATGTATGTATGTATGTATGTATGCATATATTTGCTATTCCTACTGAATTAACTGAAAGCATTGACAAGAATGGAAAGACTTCACATGGTAATTAAGTTGTGATTTACTTTAGAATGATCCAAATTCACATTCACTATAATAAGGCAAAACATGAGCCATTTTTCACCGGTCCAAAAGAAAACAGGAATCATTTTGCCTTAAGGCAAAAGCATGCGAGCACATATTAGCTGCTTTCAAGCTCTTTTAAGGAGAAATGAGATGACTTTCAAAAAGCATATAAGTAGTTTGTAACTTTGAATGATCTGTAAAGTTTAGCATTTGTCTTCCCATAATTTCAATGCCTACTATGGAATCTAATATATAATGAATATACCGAAGTCCTCTCTTGTAATAGGGGGCTGACTATGCTCCAAGACCTAGTGGATGTATGTCTGGGACTGGTACTGAACCTCATATGTACTATGTATTTCGTGTAGTTACATACTTAAGAAAAAGTTAGGGTATAAAGTAGGCACAGTAAGAGACCAAAAGTAACTAATAATAAAAAGAACGATTGTGGCAATATACTGTATAAAAGTTATAAAATGTGGTCTCACTCTCTCAAAATATCTTACTGTATGTAATATTTTCAGAACCGTTGACTGTAGGTAACTGGGACTGCAGAAAGTGAAACTATGGATAAAGAGGACGTATCATAGATTTAATGCAATGGGGAAGTGGATTTTATGTATGCCAGTCTCTAGATAAAGCTGACTTATAACAAATGTATTATTGTTATTTTTCAAAAGAAGAATCTGACAAAAGAACAATGATAACACTCGTCAACAATGAGATCATAATTGACTTAAAAAGGCCCTAATCTGTAGTATCTTGGGGTGCTGAACATGAATATAACCCTGAACATTTTTCATTAGCTCTCGTTTTGAAGGTATTTCATATAATTTATTTTATATGTTTCACCGTGTAAATTTATCCAGTAAGACTGCAGCAACATCCTAAATCAGCCTAGAATGATGTCATGATGTCGTATTGTATTGCATTGCATAATGCCATCATCACACATCATCCAGAGTTGACTGCATCATTTTTTGATGCAATGCAATACTACTGCCAGGCGGCTGCTGAAGTAAGCTGATGTCAGCAGTGAACTATATAAAGCCCTGTCGGAAAGGTTGAGCATTGAAAATATTTCAGTCTTTGTGTGAGACAGTTTCAGCTACTGTTCCATAGAACTCTTATTATTTTATTCATTTAGGCACAATACAGAACAGGAATGCCTTGAAAGTACGTTAATAGCGTGGACAATTTCTGTTCTATTTGTGGGGAAGTGACATTTGCCAACCAGAAGAAAAGTATCACTTCTCAAGTGAAGAAGGCTTATCATCTTTATTTCGGATGCAAGGTTGGTGACCAAGACAAGCCTTGGGCCCCGCATATATGCTGTGCTACATGGACAACACAGCTTTCACAGTGTTTAAATGGCAAAAGACCATCCATGCTGTTTGCAGTCCCCATGGTGTGGAGAGAGCCAAGCAGCATAAAAGATTGTTACTTCTGCTTGGTTCCTCCTCTTTCTGGTGGAATAACAAAGCAAAAGGAGTTGAGAATAGTCTACCCAAACATTCCATTTGCATTTATATGACCGGTTCAACAACTTGCTGCAGGGTGATGCAAAACAAGCATGGAATGCTTTTTGCCTAGTGTCTACAAACTTTCTTGGGAATGTTAGGACAGAAAACTACAAGGAACGAGTAGAAGACATCCTGACGCAGTATCAGAAACTTGGCTGCAATATGTCTCTAAAGATCCACTTCCTTCATTCCCATCTGGATTTCTGCCCTGGAAACTGTGATATGGTTAGTGATGAACATGGCAAACGTTTTCATCAAGATATCGCATCAATGGAACAAAGATACCAGGGAAAATGGTTCACTGCAATGCTGGCTGACTACTGCTGGACACTCCCCAGAGATGCTCCTGAACAGCTGTACAAGAGACAAGCGAAAAAATCTAAGGAGTAGTCTATGACTTGATTTTTTTACAGGTATTAACCGTTGGCCTATTACTATTGACATGCATTTCGTAATGTAAACATGCATTTATTGCAGATTACAAAAAAACTAGAGCCAAAATTATAATTAGACTGCATACTTGTATAGACCACATACAAATTGATAAGAAATGACTAAGTTTATTTCAGTGATATGACCTTTGTAAAAATTTGTTCATCAGTGTATTTACTGTTGATCAGTTGGGAAATATTGCAGCTTTTATTTGTATATGGACAGTTTTCTAAAAATATATTTACATGTTATAAAATATATTATTATGACATATTACATATTGCTCATAATATATATCTTATATAATTGTTTTATTAGATATTTATTTTATTTTTATTCATATTTATTTCTTTACTATTCTTTATTATAATAATAAATAAATAAATTTATCATATTATTTATATTTATTATTTATTATTATTTATTTGTATTAGATATTTATTAGATATGAGTAAATACACATAAAGAATATAGAAGTTTGTGAGGTTCATAGTAAGTCTTAATGGTTTATTAGTTACTAATTCT
Organism: Scalopus aquaticus; assembly: GCA_004024925.1. NCBI lineage: Eukaryota > Metazoa > Chordata > Mammalia > Eulipotyphla > Talpidae > Scalopus > Scalopus aquaticus. The sequence continues at coordinate 18,179 of PVIJ01001873.1, forward strand.
TCAACTTCTATTTTATGTTTTTATGCAATACAACCGAAAGAGAATTCATGAATTTCCCCAGTACATCCAATTTCTTTTTTCATTTCTTATTATTTTTTTAAAAACAATTTAAAAAATTTACAATTAGAATAGTATTAACAAAAATAAAATATTTAGGAATTAATTCAACCAAGGAGGTGAAAGCCTTGTACAGTGGTATAAGCAAACTTGCTGAAAGAACTTTTTAAATTTCTTTCATCTAAAAATTATTTTATTTATCATTTTGTAAATGTAACATGTTCTTTCCACTCTTCTAAATCAATCCCAAATTCATTTTATATATTTATCTCCTACTACATATTCAGTCAAAAACTTTATAACTTTTTTATTTTGCATTGACTCAATTTTGTGATTGTAACTTTCTCTAATATTTAGAACATCTCACTTGAGATGTGACAATTTTTTTCCTATGATTTCTCCATCCTTTACATTACGTCCCATTATTCTCCTCTAAATGTTTTCCTTTCTGATACTTATATTCAAGAACTTAAAATAGATTACTATAATCTAGTCTTACATGATTAAACATACTATCTCTCTTCCTCTTCCCTCCCCCTAGAGAAACCATCATTATACAAGTATGCTGCAAATTTTAACAAAAGACAAATACTCATAGAATGTGTTGTTTATATAATTTTATGTTAGTCAAAAATGTATCTTGTTCTAGGTTTAAGTTAGTCAAAGATTAAATATATAGAACTACTATGTATTTAATGTCTCAGTATTATATATTTTGCCGATGATCATGAATATCTTATTTTTCTCAAGTCTACTATAAGAGTGTAGTGTCTAAAAAAAAGGATATGAAGTGTTCTTTTGAGAATCTTGACATAGGGCCTTCCTGGTGGCACAGCGGTTAAGCACTGCACTGTGGAGCTGTCCGCAGCGGCTACAGGAGTTCTAGCCCCCCTGGGGAGATTCCCAAATGGCGCAGCAGACCTCTCCTGCCTCGACTGCTGCTTCCGTCAGCAGTGTATTTCTGTCGATCTGCCTGTTCTGCTCCCCACTCTGTCTCTGGTGAACCCTCTCGCCTCCCGCACGCCTCTGGCCTGTACCCCAGCTTGTATGCCTAAATAAAAAAAAAAAAAAAAAAGATGTAAAAATTTACAGTGGAAGAATCCTGGGAAAGGATATAGTAAAGTTCTGGTTTTTGTTTTTTGTTTTATAGCCAGACACATGTTATTAGAATGGGGAGAAAGAACTAGGACATTCCAGAGTCTGCAAAAAAAAAAAAAAAAGTGAAAACATTATAGAACTTTCAAAAAGTGAATTTAGCTAAATTGACATTGAAGTAAATGTCTTTTGCTTTTTCAATAGAAAAACTATGATCATATCGAAAAGTTTTCAAAGACAAAACAACCATAGGAATATAGCAAGACTTAGAGAGCAGTTGCTAATTTCTCAATTCAGAGCAACAACCAGACTCTTGTAAATAACATGATTCAGTAATAAGGAAAGAACCCAGCAGATTCTTGCTTCTGGATATGCAACCCCTTCCTTCCTCTCAAAGCCTATATCTTCACAAAGCCTATATCTTAATTTGACTTAATTAGTCAAATTAAGGTATAATGAATTCTTTGCTTCTAGTAAAAAATGAACTATTAGGATTATTCCTTGAAAGATTTATTCCTACAAATTCTAACACTGAAGTATTATGTCTTTCACATTTTTTAAAAATGTATTTTCTGGTAAATGGTAGAGAGGCTACACTGGTACATAAGAATTATTTTAAGTGTTAATGATAAGAGATCATGGTATGATTAGCTTGAAAATGCCTATGATATATATTATGAATATTTAAACCATGTCAGTAAAATTTAAAATGAATTAGTTTGCTAATTATTGGAAGAATATTTGAATGCTCCTAAATGATAATTTTACTTATTGATGTGTTTCTTGAGTGAATTACAGAAAACATAAACATATATTTTTATTATATTAAATACACTATAAAAAATATTATCCCAGCTATAAAACAGAGAACATACCCACTCACAGACACACAGAAACACACATACAAACACAATTTCTTGAAAACAGTATAGCTCATTTAGGGTTTTTACAAGTGAGAGTGTGTAACAAATTTTACAGAAATATAATCCATTGAGTTTCAAATGTTCTAATTTCTGGCAATTATGCATGACTTCTGTTATATCCTGTGGCTATATTTATATACATTAGAGAAGAACTAATTAATGGCTTTGATGTTAAGACTTAATTGACATATTTCTTGACTTAGTTAAATTCAAGTTAATCTGTCCATATTTTTAGATGTCATTTTGGACATTTTAGAAATATCTTACTCAGAAAACTAAGGCTTAGAATTAACTTTTGTAGATTTTTCCAGTGTCTCCTTCTATGTTTCCTCGCATCTTCCAGAATGGCCTCATTTTATCCCTGCATTAGTCAATCCAGGCAGTCAAGACAAAATGCCACAAACCAGGTTGCAAAAAATCAGCATTTTGATTTCTCACAGTTAAGGAGGCTCGAAGTCCAACATTAGCAACAGCAGGGTAGGTATCTGGTGAGACTTTGCTTTCTGGCTTGCAGATGGGCTACCTTCTCTCTGTTCCTCAGTGCAAGTGCAACGAGAGATCTCCAAGTGTTTTGGCTTCTTATAGGTGCACCAGTACTATCTTATTAGAGTGCCCAGCCCATTTGATAAATAATGTAACCCACAGGGAATACACATTAATGTAAAAGATATAAATAAAAATATATAAATTAAAAAAATAATTTAATCCTAATTACCTCATTAAAGTCCCTATATCCAAATACAGTCACATTGGGGGCTCATTTTTACATCATATTAATTTGAGGAAAGGGCACAGACTCAGTCTATTATATGTCCAATGCTGACTTTTCATTCATTCTGTTTTTCTTTTCTTTTCCTTTGCATTTTTGTTACTCTGTCTTAAGGTTTCATGGAACTTCAAGCTAATGTTTTTGAGTGAAAAAAATCATATAAAATATATGAGAAATAATATTGTTCTTCCTAAGTTCAATCAGTATCTGGAGTGTATCTACTTCCGAGGGTTAAAGATAAAACTTATGAAGTCACTTTATGCTTTACAACTTCAATAAATGTTATCAAATCGGTAATACCAACCTTTTCATAAAGGTTTCATATACTATCATAAAAGTGATATTTCTTCCTCATCAAATTATATCCTGAAATTCTGAAAGGAGTCTGATAAAATATTTTCCGCTTCCCAAAGATAAACACTCCAAACAAATATATAGCACACATAAAATATCCTAATACAATGGAGAGAAGATATTTCTTCACAGATTTGTGCTTTATAGTTTTCAGTATTAAAAACTTGAGAAAATTAAATTTTATATTTTAACTTGTCATGTGAAGCACTTCAAAACTTTTGGGTAAAACACACATAAATATTTTATGTACATTATCTACATATACATACATATAAAAATAAATGTATAGCCACTGACTATAAGTAGAAAAGGTATTAAATTTTCTATAACCAAATTTCCTCACTTTCAAAAAGTAATTTGTTTCACATTTACACTTATTTTTATAAGTTACTTATTTGGTGTTACTTTGGTCATCTTGCTTAATTTTTTTAAGACTTGCAAATTATTTTCTTGAACTAAGACTTTCCAGCTTTTATCTCCAGTGCACTGAAGATCTGGAGGTTATGTCTTATCCAATTAATGTTAACCCACAGTTTTCCAAAGAATTCTTATATCTGTGCATATATCCATGTCTATGTATTTCAGAGTTGTGAATGAGTAACATATTTTGAATAACCTCATTTAAAAGAAGGAACTTAACAAGGGTTGCTTACCTAAAACCAATTCACTGATCCTCCCACAAACATCTAATACTTCCTTAAGAACTTCATCTGAGTGCTTTTTTGTCTGTTTATTATTGTTCAATCTAGATTGTGATTTATGTCACTTCTCAAGTATAACAAATATTAACAGCAAAATTCTTTTTGGCAATTGACATATGCAGAAATGTATATGAACTATGTATATATATGTTAATATATAATAGACATATTTCTGTATCAATACCTGTATATACTTTTAAGCCTTACTTGTTTTCCATCAATTATATTATTACTATTCTAATTTTATGGATGAGGGAACTTAACTTCAGGTATTTTAAATAATCTTTTCCAATGCAACCTAACTAAAAACAGAAAAACAATTAATTATGCCTGTCTGCCTCCAGAGTAATTCATGTTTCTTGAATTCCATCTTACATTCTTGCTGCCTTACATTCTTTTCTCCTTGTGTTATTATAGTAACCAGCTTGTACAGAAGTGACCTGATAATACCCAGTTACAGCTGCACAGAACACGTTTTTTTGATCCAAGGATACTCTGCACTGATGTTAGAAAGCCGATGAGAATCTTTTCAGACAACCTTATCAATGTGCAAAGGGACATGGTGACTATAATTTCATCAGGAATGGGAGGCAGAAATTGGGAGTATTGTTTTAAGTTACTTGTGATATTATGAAGTAGTAGAGTGTTATTTGTAGATGGACTCAGATTAGTTAAAAGTGTATATATCAACTCTAGGGCAAGGCAGAGAATTTTTTAAAAAATACTATTAATATGGTAATATCTGAAGTAGAAATATGATTGAGAATTTTTTAAGAAATATTATCAATATGGTAATAGATGAAATAAAAATATGGTAACATGAAATAAAATATGAATATATTAAATGATTAAAATCAGAGAGGACAGAAAAAGGAGAGTTCTTAAAGGATAAATGCAACAATTAGAAAATAATTACAAGCAGATTTCAGAACAAGAGAAATGATCAGAGATAATGAGAAGCCCTTATATAATGATGAAGGGAGCAATACTCAAAAGAAAACATGCCATCCTGAGTTGTGTAAGTAAACACAGAACATCCAAATATAGGAGGAAAACCAAATAGTATTGAAACTTGAAATAGAAAAATCCACTTTTATTTTCAGAGTTTGACAGTCATCTTTAGGTAATTAATGATAAAGCAAACAAAAAATGAATAAGTATCTGTATGACCTGTCTGACATTGTTATAAATCAATTTAGTCTAATTGTCATTTATAGGACATGCCATCCAACAACAGCAGAATACGTTTTTTTTTCTCATGATCACTTAGAATAATTACAAAGATAAACTACATTCTAAGCCATACAACATAGCTTAATGAATTTAAAAGAGTAGAAGTTACATAAAGCATATTCTCAAAACAAAATAGAAGCAAAATAGCAATTAATATCTGGAAGACAGAAAAATTCCAAAAAATGTATATACTCTGACTTCAAGGAGGTACAACATACCTCCCCATTCCACAATAGGAGGATTCCTACCATCACCTCTGTAATAGTTAACCTGAAAATATGACTTCTTCAGCCAGGTGATCAAGGTTAATACAAGTAATGATAGATCATGTTGATTGTATGCGCTCCTGATACGATGTGATGAGGATGGTACTTTAGCTCTCGGGTCTCATTCCCCCAAACATCCCCAGATAAACAAAATCAGACCCTAATGCCCTAATTGAGATATATTCTATGAAATATCTGGTGAATACTCGTCAAAGTTGTCAAGGACATTAAAAAATAAAATAAAGACTGAGAAACTGTCACATTCAAAAGGAAACTAAGAAGACATCACTGCTGAATTTTATGTGATTTCCTAGATATAGAATCTTGGGATTCCAAAACAGGCATTAACTAAGAAAATCTTAGTAAATTATGGATTATAGGTCATAATATCAGTTCAGTATTAATTCATTAATTATGATAAATATAGCTACTAATAGAAAATGTTGAAAAATGGGGGAAATGGTTGTAGCATATAAGGAAGCTATATGTTGCCATCATTGTTCTATAAATTTAAAATTATTGTAAAACAAAAATAACATTTTTTAAAAATTAGTCAGAAAAGGGACATCACAAACTAAATTATCACCTGCCAATAGAATCTTCTCTGTAAAGGTGTTGCTTGGTAGGTTCAGGTTTTGATTTGTCTTCAGTTGTTTTAAAAGCACGTATGCAATGTTTTATTTTATGCTTATTATGCCAGTGTATCAATGGTTGCTCAGCGAAGAGTATGCAGTCCATCCAGCTATTGCAAGCCCAAATAGACTTACTCTGCATAGTTAGGTGCTTACAAAATCATTGCAAAGTATAAAGGATAAACCTCTGATGTTTGAATTTCAGGTCATATCACTGCAGCCACAATCCTATTAATTTCTTTAACACTTGTTTGAGGTTTTCCTAATGTTTTGTATTTTCCAACAATTATATTTCCTTTCTTCCATCTGGTTTCAGAATTTAACTCAATATAGGAGCATCTTAAATATGTGTAAAGCTAACACTACACACAGTGTAAACAAACAAAAAACAACAAAATACATCCGGAGAGGTGTGAACCTACCCTCCGAATCATATAATGTTGTAAACCAACATAACTCAATGAAAAATATTGAAAGGTGAAATTAAGGGACAAAATGTTCCATATGTAGCTTCCCAGAATCCTTTCTTAATTGTAAATCTTTTGATGATGAACTATCAAAAATGAGAGAAATCGTGGTTTCATGGGTGTCTAAGAAAAGTCCTTAGTGGTAAACATCCTTCATAGCTCCCTGGGCCTAGTATCAAGCACGACTGTGAACTGGGCAGCTCTCTTGCCCACCGGTAACTGTGCAGGTGCCTCTCCCCCTGCCCCCCCCCCCCGCCTCTTCCTTTTCCTAATAAACCTGTCTTTTAAAATGTTGAAAAAAAAAAAAAGTTGTGGACCGCCTAGGGTAAAGGAGTTAATCAGGCCTTTTCGCGCCACTAACCTCTGTGGCTATCACCTACTCCTTGATCAGGTTCATGCAGAAAGTGCTTGGGAGCGTGGGCTCGGGACACGTGAGGCTGATTGCGGACACCTAGAGCGTGGGTGAGTGCATGCGTGTGTAAGTGTGCACACCTGTGCCTAGGAGGGAGGGGCTATCAGATGGCATCACACAAAGAGGGATAATGACTATGAGAGGGCGAGAGGTGAGACTACAGAAAAGGCGAGACATCAAGGAGAGAGAGAACGAGCGAGCAGAGGAAAAAGCCATAGATTTGTGGGGTGTTAGGGGACTTGCCAGACTCCTGGCCCCCCTGCCCCTACTCCTGGTTGCCCCACGGGAATTGGCGTTAGAGGGTAGGATTCAACGCGATTGGGTATGGAGCCTTAGGAGACCTCAGGAGCGAATGAAGGGTGGCGGGCTGTGAGCCTGCAGTGCTCGGCGCAGGCCTCCTCTGTGGGCGCCTCCCAGAGGTGGCCTGAGGTGGGTGAGTCCCCGTATAGGGGGAGAGGACTCTACACAGTGGGGGAGGTGTTGGACGGACATGGTTCCTGCTCGGAGGCGGGCTGGACAACGAGTGTTCCCTCGCGCTCTGCAAATGGAGTCGAGGACAACGCTGGAGGCATCACAGCAGCACAGGAGGTGGCCTGAGTTCAGGAGCTGCCGAAGAGCTAAAGTTGCTGCAGCAGCACAGGAGGTGGACAGGGTGTGTGCGGGACAAGACCCCCTCTGGCCAGACTGGGAGCCCACTACCCCTGAGGCAGCAGACTCACCAGGGAAAAAAGAGGGCCCCAGCAAGCTTGAAACTGATGGACTTGGACAAACAATTCCCCCTGAGGGCGGGGAACATTGGCAGATTGATGTTAAATCTGTTGGGACCTGGGGATGGTTGGGGTTATTTGCATAACACAAGACATGCTTGGAGAGATGGCCTCAGTGACCTTGCACCCATCCTTGAGACTGAGACTGCAAAACGCCAGCGGTATGGCCTGGAGATCACACTGTAGGGTTGGATAATGGCTGCTGCGCGGAAGGTCTGGGCCGATGTGGGAGCCGTGCTGGAAACTGTGAGTAAATGGCAGATATATGCTGAGTTTGTGTAGCTACTTTGTGAACTGGGGATGCGGCAGGCCATATTTAGTGTAAATGCTGATGGTTCTGATGGTGAGGAGCCTTTCACAGCAGGAATGAGGGATTTGGTACTAAAAAGTCCCTCCATCCTCATTTGGGTATATGGTGATTTTTGGCACCCAGTGTGGGACGCCTAATAATGACATCACGACAATAGTAGCCAGCTCAGGAGAAGTGCGCCTGAGCCTCAGACTCAGATGGGAATATGGTAATTGTTGAACAACCCAAAAGAAAGCCAAAAGGGCACACAAGCTCTTAAAGTCACAGAACCTGTTAAAGTCACCTGCATACAAATGTGGACAGATCTAGAGATAAGAGGTGTAGATGGCACTAAAGCACATGCACAGCCCAGTGCACATCTGTAATAATTATGGAGACATTTGTGAGAGGACCAGAGGCTCACTCTGATGAGAAGTTGGACTGCTGTAAAGGGGAAGGTTGGGAACTCCAGACCTCAGGCATGTACCCTGTGCCTGGAGGACCACAAGCCACTGACCCCAGCCTGGGGGAATGCTTTGTTCACTTTCAGATAGGGTGAGGGCCAAGGAACCTGTCCAGAGAGGATGAGCGGGGACCAGAGGCTACATGTGGAGCTTGCTATCCTCTCGTCCCCAACCAATGTGCAAAGTGTTTTCGCTTAGTGGATATGGGAGCAAAGTGTACTCTGTTATATGGGAACCCAGAGAAGTTTCAGGGCCTGCTTGTTACATTGATGGCTGTGGAGGCTGAGTGTCAAGGTGACAGCAATCAGTGTACCCCTGAGGATTGGGTAATTAACCCAAAGGAGTATAAAGTATATGTGTCTTCAATCCTGGAGTACATCCTGGAGGTGGATGTACTGTATGGTTTGTGGCTACACCACAGCCAGAGAATTTTGCCTTGGGGTACCTGTGGTGAAGGCAGTGGTGCATGGATTTGCTGAGTGTCCACCTATACAACTGCCAGGCCATAGGCAAGTGCCCAGTGCTAAACGCTACTGATTGTCAGGAGGACACAGGCATTATGGGCACAATAGCAGAATTGGAGAAAGTAGAGAAAGTGTGTGCTACCCACAGCCCCTACAATTCACCTGTGTGGCCAGTGAAGAGGCCTGATGGCTCTTGGAGACTGATGAGGATTGAATAAAGGGTTGAATAACAGGGTTCTCCCTTTGCATGAGCAGTGCCTTTGGTAGCAAAGTTGATGGATTGCCTGTTGGTACCAATAATCTTATCCATTCACCCTTAGATTGGTGTCCTAACACTTTCGTGGGCTATGCTTCATTGTATTTTGTTATATTCAATTGTGTTCTGTTTGCTTTTGGAGATCATAGCTGCAGTGTTCCACATTTGCTAAAGGAAACTTGCAGAAGGATGGGTAGATTGCACAGCAAAACCCTCGGGGTTCAATTGTAGGGTCAATGAATTAATCAGACTTTTGGGGCCATTAGCCTCTGTGGTTGTCACTGTGGCTTTTATTGTGTTGATGCAGAAGGTGCTTGCTTGGGAGCGTGGGTGAGGTGCACTCAGGCCTGATTGTGGTTGCCTGGAGCATGAGTGTGTGTGCATGTGCACACCTGTGCCTAGGAGAGAGGGGATAAAAATGTGGCATCACCTTGGGGGAGGGCGCTCAAGTTGCTGTCTCCCTGCTGGCTTGTTTCCCCTGCTCGCTATTAAAATCTGTGAAGATGATGCCAAGGGCTCCAAAATTCTCTTTTAAACTGTTAGAATTGATGGTGAACCTGCTTGGCCTGGGATGGTTGCAAAAACATTGGTTAAACTAGGTAGCCCATCAAACTATACATCTTTAAACAATACAGAAATCAAACCCCAGTTGATTGCAGTGGCATTTTTAGCTTTATATGGAACAACATATGTAGTTAACCCATCTCATCTAATCTTGGTTAATAATATCACAGGTTGAGGCATCACTGCATAAAAGCACAGCTGTAAGATAACTCTGCCTTAAACACCCTGCCTCTTTTTTTTTTTTACTTCCTCTATGAGGATGTGAAACAGCCCATCGGGTTGGTGAACTTCTATTCAGGAATTGATAATGCACATCTCTGCCAAACAACCTTTCCTCTCTCTTAGGAGCCAGTTGGCAGCAGGAAGCCTGCCTTCTTCTCTGAATGTTGATGCTCTAAAATCTAAGAGCTCAGGTCTGGTCTCAGAGCTTCTTCCCACCAAGTAGATGGGAAGGGTTAACATGGAGGTTGTGCTACCACAGTGATGGAATGCACTTAATTTACATTCATTAGAAATAAAGACTATTTGGATTTTTATCCTTTGTAGCTTTTGAAATTAAGTGAAGAAAACAGAGATATCCCCCATTGAGTTTCCTCAAATCCTAACAGTGATGAATTTTTAATATTAATTTGAATTTTTGCATTCAGTTACCTTTGAGATACTGTGTTTTGTCTTTTATGCTTATCTGTGAGCTCTTAATTTCTGTACAACTGCAATTTACTTATATGCAATGATTATTGCTTTCCGACCTTATCACTATGCTTTTCCTGGGAAGGAAATAAATGAAGTTGAAAGACTCACTTCTTAAGTAAGCATTATGGGTTATAAATAGTTGTTATGGTCAACTGCCTGTTGGAGTTCATACCATAATAGACAATTAGACAAGCTACTGACACAAATTTTAAAACCTTTATCATTATAAACTCTTTGTTGAAATCTTCCGGTATTGATGGTTCAAGTAGAGGCCATAACATCGAACATATAATTAAGTCAAATACGTATTTATAAAAAATACCTTCTAACATTTGTAGAACTGAGTGTCACTAGTTTCCCAGAGTATTTGCAAAATCCAGCTTATCAACAATACCTGAATATATAATTAAAAACTATATTTGTTTGCCAATCTTCAGCATCAGATAGCATTGCTAGTTTCAATATTTGACTTGGATATGTTACATTTACTTCCTAATTAATAATAGGTTAAGGAAATAGATTGCCAAAACCTGATTTTTTTCTGTGTGGTAACCCAGTGTAATTATTCAAATACATCTGTCAAGCATATCATGAAAATGAATAGCTTCTTTGTTATACAAATGTAGTGGCATGCCATTTCCAGCTCTCAGGAGCTAATGAGGCATCTCACCAAACTGTGCTAGCCACAAGAGGCTTGTGAACAGGGTCAAGTTCATTGTGAGTATTGTTTGACAGGGCAGAAAGTTGAAAGGGTTTGCTCTTTTTGATCGACTATATTTCCAACTTTAGACTGGTTTCTCTTTCACCTATGTGTTCTCTGCTTTCTAAAGCCTCTTAACTACTTCTTTGGAAAAGAAATAAATGAGACCTTAAAGGTGAGTTTCAGCAATTATATCTCCATGACCTCATTGTCCCCAGGCATTTTTGCTCTTCCAGAATGTCCATTCCTCTCCTATTTTCCATGGATGTATCTTACATCAACACTTTTGCTTATGAGACAAACTGCAAATTGATGTAAGCATAGATTTTCAGAAATTAAGGACAAGTTCTAAAACAGGAAATTAGCTGTTATTTTCAAGTGTGGTTTTATGTTAAACACTGAGACATTTATAAAATAATTGACAACGTATGTATAGAACTACCCCAATGATCGCTACGCCTTAATCCTCATGTTCCAATGATGTATGCCACTCAGACAGCTTAGCAAAATACAGCCTTCAGAAGGTGATATCAGTCAACAGTGCTTCTTCCCTTAATTCCTGCTGTATTTTCTACTGTGACAATCCTGGAAAATTGCAGTCTTAAAAGTGTCTTCCTCTGCCTTTGTTTAATTTGTATATGAAGAGGAAGTAGCAGAGTTGAGCTAAAGAGCAGATTCTCTGCTTTCTTTCCCCAGGGGGATATAGGACATCAACTTTTGATCCTTCTTGGAGTTCCAGAGTTAAAATTTCTTCTCAATAAGAAGGCAGCACAAAAAAAAAAATAATAATTAAAAAAAAAAAAAGAAGGCAGCACAACTGGATACCATATATACAAAAATTTCATAATATGAGGATGTTTTTGAAATTTAGTTTGTTCTCATTCTCAGTAACGTTTCCTTTGCTACCTGCCAACCTCAGCACTTACCCCAGTGCTCTGTCCTTTTTACAGCAAAACATCCTAAAAATATGGCCCATTGTTTCTGCTTCTAGTTTCTCATATCATCACCCCTATGCATATACTCTGGCTGGTTTCCTATTGCCCTCATTCAGCTGACATTTTTCTTATAAATGACAATATAACATGCAGATTACAATCTTATGTCATTTTTATGTACTGTCTCACTCAGAGGTGCAACATGAAAGAGATAACATCATAATTAGTGTAATTCAAGGAAGGTTGGATACAAGATTAATTTATAAACGGTAGGAAAACTTTCGAGACACCCAAAGGGATAGAAAATGATCTAGAAAGTCAAACAGAAGTTATCTTACCTACAACGCCTCATCCATCTCTAATTCTTGGGGACTTTCTACATATTTGACTATTTCCCACTTCCTGATATACTTTCTTCACTCATCAACCATCCCCCACATCATGTTAAGTTTCTTTTTAGGTCACTAATCACTCTTCTCCATGTCTGTCCTCCTCAATTTTTAAGTATTGCAACATTCCACAAGTAGTCCTTGGATCTTTCCATGTGATCTTATTTTATGACAGCTTTAAATACTAAACTTTCTCATAACTCTCATTTTATGGCTCTCTTAATTTGGAAATATTCGTTAAAGATGCAAACTCTTACAATAAACCAGTTTCCTGACATCTTCATTGGATGCATGTCCAAGAGGAAGTCTCAAAATTAACAAATAAAGAATACAATCTACAACACCCTGTCCAAATTATTGTCCTAATCTTTTCTATCTCTGTAAATAGAAACACCATCTATCTACTTGTTTAACAAAAAATGATTTTTGTTCTTTTCCCTCATGCACTGCAACCAATACATTAGTGAGTCCTGTACACTTTACCTCTAAAAGATAATCAGGTATTCTTTCTTCTGCATACATCAAAATTTGTCATGTAGGCTTCAGAAACAGATTAATAACTCATCTTTCTGCTGGTTCTTTTTGCCCACTGCACTTTCTACATAGAATTTCCAAAGAAACACAAAGTGAATTTTGAAAAACATCAGATCATGTCACATCTTTGCCTGAATTCCTTAAAAACTCTCCTTTTGAGGGCCTCCCTGGTGGCGCAGTGGTTGAACGCTGTGCTGTGGAGCTGTCAGCAGCGCGCTATGCAAGTTCAACACCCAGCCAGGGAGAATCCCACATGGTGCGGCAGACCTCTCCTGCCTTGCCCGCTGCTTCCCTCAGCAGTGTATTTCTGATCTGCCTGTTCTGCTCCCCACTGTCTCTGGTGAACCCTCTCGCCGCCCCGCGTCTCTGGTCTGTACCCCAACTTGGATGTATAAATAAATAAATCTTTTAAAAAAAAACTCTCCTTTTGAATATCAAATCCAAATGTTTCATTATGATAAAAATGACTTTTCACAAAGATTTGCTATCTGCTGGATTCTTTGACCTAATCTACTCTTGTCTCAGTGCCTATTACCTTGCTTCATGGAAGGTCTATTTCTTTTTTCTTTTTGTATTTTTTTTTAATTGATATAGTACAAGTTTACATCCTTGTTTGTATTTTGGGAGTAGAGGGTCCCACCTTCATGAGTCATCACCATAGTCTACTCCCACCAAGCACCTATAGTCCACCACCCTAGTCCATCATGCTCCCTCCCTCCCCCTCCCCACTCCTCTCCCACCTTGGATTCCCTTAGTTCTGTAATCAGCTTTCAGGTGTTAGTTTTAAAGTTTGAGTTTCTCACCTTTTGCTTTCTTTATATTCTACTTTCAAATGAGGACCTTCTGGGTATTTCTTAAGCAAAGCTTTTGCCCTCACTGTTTTCTTACTTGTATGTCCTGTCTTATTTCTGCAGGCCTCACTCTATTACTCTTTCACTCATATCTTTGTTCAAATGTACTGCCTCTGTAAGACTGACTCTGATCGCTGACTCTAAGTACATCCCTGTTATATTGTTATTTTATTGTCTTTCTAGTGTGTATCAATTTCTTCAGTCTTCTTATCGCTATATTTTTTGTGTGTCCATTCATAAAACAAACCATATTTTGTGAGATCAGTGATCTTATCAAACTTGTTCACAACTATAACAACAGAATCTGTAATGAAGTGTGTTTCATAGTAGATACCGATTTTTCTTGATGTGGAATAAATGAATGAATCCTCTAGTTTCACTATTTAATTATGGCCCCAAGCAAGAGAGGATCTATGTAGTACCTTGCAAAGGGAAACCATAGGACTTAGGGGAGGTCTCTTCCAAGGATGAAGGAACAATTAAAGATAGGTTTTTTATTTGAATGATCTGAAGAAGATCAGAAGGAAAAGGAGAGGAACTACGAAATTGTCCTCGATTCCCTGCTTGGGCAGAAATTCTCAAGCCAGCAGAAGTTAGAAATAACCAGATCCACTTGGGAACTGTTTATCACTTGCAAGAACACAGAATTGGAAATTCTTAAGCATTTTTAGAGAAGTGCAGAATCCTCAGCTGCATCCCAGATGTCATGAGGCAAAGGAGTGGTTCCCTGTAGAGCAACTGAATACAATTAAATGTGCCGCATGATAGAGTTTGCAGAGTTGAATCCAGTAGTGTCAAAAGCCAGAATTGGTGAGCTCACTAAGAACTGAAGCTGACAGAGAGTAAGCCATGTATTTGATAAGCCACAGATTTCAGCAGTGGGCCAGAGCAGGGAGGTGTCATTTCTCAGAACATTTCACAGGACATTCACAATAAGTATTTTCATCTTAGGTAAGAATAGAAAAGAGGCTTATAAAAATATTAATTAAAAAAATTGAATTTGTATCTGTCAGATATTAAGCAAAATCTTTCCCAGATATCCATAAACTCATGAGCATTTATCTCTAAAATTGGTGGGCTGTGGGGTCCCAGAAACTATGGGATCAACTGGAAATGTAATGTGTAGGGATCTGAAACTCAGGGACAGAGAAGTTTGTATCTTTGGTTTTCAGCTTTCTTGAGTGTGACTATCTCTGCACCTAATTGGAACAGAATTGCTTGGATGACCAATAATTGCCCTGGTGACTATGTACCATAGGACAAAAGACAGCATCCAAACAGAAATGCACTTTCAAATTTTACCTGAGTTTTAGGACATGTTTTGTTATTTTCAATATTTCTGGTGTGTTATTACTAAGAACTGTTTCACTTTACTATTGCTTTATTACATTGTTTGCCTTTTCCAAATATTGCAATATCTAGTCACATTTGATTATTTAAGAAGATTATTACCATGATGTAAACAATAGATTGCTTCCTAGCACTAAAATCATCCTTATTCCATGAAGACATTGCTTCTTTATTCCTCCAAAGTGTACAATATGCCATGAATAATGAAGTGTAAATCCCATTTGGGTCATAGTTTCAGATGTAAAGAGATGTGAAGAGACAAAATGTGAGACTAACAACCAGAAGTCCTTGTGTGTCTTTTCATCTTCTAGACTGTCAAAAACATGGAAGTTTGTACTGAACACAATATCTATAATTATAGTGTTAGTTGCCAAGAAGAGTTACCGTGTCTGTTAAAAAGATAATTACAGCTACTTTACAATTCAAATCTGTGTTCAGTTACCTTGTGAAATCCAAATGAATGCTAATCTGACCTTATGTTTCCAAAAGGCCCTATACTTTTTAACACTTTCTTAAAAATTGTATTACTGAGGGTGACAAATACTTTCACATCTTCAAAGCGATTACACATAAAACAAGCACTTTAACTACCACAGTGAACACACTAAAGAATTTCAACAACCATAAAATTCATCTCTTTGAAGCACTTAACATTTTCACTTGCTTCATATATGGCTGCTTACTCTACTACAATTCAAACTTGGGAGATTGTGTCAGTGAGGATTTAGACAGAAAGCAGATGGCCCACTCAAATTGGTTAATTCAAGAAAATTTAATAAATGTGGTATTCATGAGGGTGACTTTCAATATTGAAAAAAATTAACAAAGGATAGTGTAATTCCCAGGGCTGGCAAGAGCTGGAGCCTTTATTCTTTCTATATCTAAATGTACAAGGAGGAAAGGGAAAAGAATGGAACTAGTAGAGGGAAAGTAAAATGTACATGACAATATACAGTCAATTTAGAAGGAGATTTCAAGTCATGTATTGTAATACATGATTTTTTTTGGTGGCATCATAATCTAAACAATGTAAAGCGTTCACTTCAAACTATCCTGAATCATTTCTGTGACATTTTTCATACTATTTTAAAATATAATTTGCAAATATTGCCATACCTGAAACTCCAAATAATGTCAAGGTGGAAGGTATTTTTATCATACAATAACTCAGAATTTTAACATGTTGCTCTAGACCACAGAATAATGAAATGAATGAAAAATGAGTGACAGAGTGAATGAAATAAAGTGAGTTGCAGCCGTATTGCTCTCACAATATGCCGGATATTGTCTTAAGCATGTTAAATGTACAAACTCACTCAATCTGGGCAACATCATATGAATTACACACATTTATTTTTTTCTCCCAGTATCACAGCTTAGTAAACTCAGTGAGTAACTGTCAGTCCAAAGTCATACTCTGGGATCAGGATTCATTCTCCAGCCATTTGGTGTCAAAGTGTGTGTACAGATTAAAATTTTCATCAGGGTTATATTTGCTGAATGACTTAAGCAAGAAGTAAACATCACAGAAATAAATACTATGTTTGGATTCAAAATGTTGGCTATAAAATAAATAGAGAATAGTTGTGTGTCAGTATGGTGGGAATGGAATCTTTCTAAATTGAATGTATATTAAATTTTATGTATCCCATCAAGGGATCATTTAGAGATAATGTCAATAAAATAGAGTTTTGTCACAAGATAATGATCTCCTGCTGTTACATAAGCATGAACGTGAAGCCAAGTTGTTTATTTTCAAAGCAGGGAAAATCAATCCCTGAATTATGTTCTATAACAGTGATTTTAGTTCTATTATACAAAATGATGCATGTTGATTTAATAAAACTGCCTGATGGATGTTTGAGAGGGAAAATGACAGATGTCGCCTGCACTCTGTGCACCAGAGGCACTCTGTCAGGCTGAGAAAATATACCTGTTGTATGTTTTGCGTAATCAGAAATAGTCATCCATAAAAGTGATGAGGTTGTGCCCCTGTTGTAATCTGCACCTTTGTGAATGAGTTGACTTATCACCTGTTAAGAGTGTTGTGATTTTTAACTTTAATCAGGGAATAGTGGTAAACCATATAGCCATAGGGTCTAAGAGAGCAGGATATATATAGTACTTAAAAATTTAACCTGACAGCAGAACAACTACAGAAAGGTTTGTAGGATTTGGTAATAATCATGACTCAACTTTCATTTTAAGTCCAGGTGGACCATATGGAAACTGTTGACCTGGGTCCCAGATAGGAAAAATGTCAGTCTCGTTTAGCCTAGAGTGTACCCAAAGACAGCTAATAACCAGAAAGGTATAATAGTATGTATTTGTGAGACTATAATAAATAGCAAATTTTATTTTAATATTTGTGGCTGTGTGCAAAATGTTTTCTGTATATTTATTCATTTACATTTTATGTTCATGATCACCTAGAGAATTAGATATTTCTGTACTCATTAGCTGAGCAAACTGAGACTAAAAATAAGTGAAAAGAAAATCAATGAAAGTTAGGTGCTCTGATTCCTACTCCATGTATTTGCAACAATTATGCCAAAAAACCCTTCTTTGTTGCAAAAATATATTTTTTGATACTATATATACAGCTTGCAGTTTACTCTTTTGAACAATTAAGACTCCTATAATCAATGAGATTATAAAAAATATTATTTAAATGCATTTCAAAGCTAAGGCACAAAACTGGGCCTGACATTTTTTTTTAATTTTTATCTTTTTTTTAAGATTTATTTATTTATGCATACAAGCTGGGGTGCAGGCCAGAGGTGTGGGCAGTGAGAGGATTCACCAGAGAGAGAGTGGGGAGTAGAACAGGCAGATTGACTGAAATACATTGCTGAGGGGAGCAGCGGGCAAGTCAGGAGAGGTCTGCTGCACCATGTGGGTTCGTTCCCTGGCCGGGGGTTGAATTTGTGCTGCAGTGACTGCTGATAGCTTCATAGTGCTGAGACTTAACCCATTGCACCACCAGGGAGGCCCTGAAGTTTCTTTTCAAGGAAGATAGTATGATTACCTGTTCCCATTACTACTTCAGCAATCTACACACCTGTTCATCTCTTTGTCAGATGGAAGTTCCTTGTTCTTCAACCTCAGCACAGGGAATATGATTTGCTCCATGAGAAACTGTTCTATACTTTAGTGACTTAATAATGATTTGCTACTCTCATCATTCCCTGTGTTGACTGGGAAGATCTACTACCCCATGAAATGGGTGAGATGACTTAGGCTTGGCTGGAAGATCTAGGAGGCTTCTGAATCTATCTCGTGTCTTAGTGCTAACAGTGGACTTGGATGCCTCTATCTTCTTCCACTTGGTCCCATTCTGTCAGCATGATGGAGCCTCCAGGGTCTTTTAATATTGTCTCTATTTCCCTGAGAAAAGCCTGGATATTACAATATGACAACTAGACTTAAAGATATTTAAAGAGGATGCTTACAGTCCTTAAAGGGCTAAGCCCAGATCTACTTGCATAATGTCACTTTGCCTCTTTTTATTGGTAGAGACAACTGACTGCTCGAACAGGAAGGGAAATACACTCCACTTTAATGGGAAGATACACAAACAGAGGTGGCAAAAATTGTTGGTCACCAAATTTGCAGATGAATTATAAACCCCAAAGGAATTTTTCCTGTGATTGCATTTTGTGCTTAATCATCTTTCCATACCAGACAGAAGATAGTTGCCCTCCCAAACTGTACATTGTCTGCAATTCTTCTGCATCCACGATTCTTTGACCCTTTTGATTTAACCAGTGTTCTAAATTAAATTGATTTGTTCTATGGGGCTGGAAGTTTGATACTTTATCACTGTTAGACAGGACCACTCTTTGGAAGCAATTATTGGTCTCTTTCCCTTATCTCATGGATATAATACTTCATGCCCAATTTTAACATATTATTCATCTTTTGATGAAACTATTCTCACAGATCATGAGGAACAAAACAGGTTTTATTTAAATCCATCAATAATCCTTTTAAGATAATATTTTCAAGTGAATGGGTTTTGTATTTTTCAGGAACAAATCACTGGATGCTAGTTTGAATCTATAATTTTAATATTTTCAGACCTTAAGATGATACTGTGAGCACTTACTTCCTGAAGACACACAGCTAATCTAAATTATTTCATTGATGGATTCAAGTTGGCAGTCATTAAGTAAACATAATTCTGGTGCTTAGAATTGAAGTCAAAACTTACCTGAAAGCAATCCCTGTGCATGCCACACAGAAAGACAGGCTTCAGGAAAAGGTTGACATCTGTATTGAGTGCCAATGACAGGCATTATTTTTCAATCTGTCTCTATAACTCTGAAGTCCACAATTATTATTTTTTAAAAAAATTAAGGGGAAATTGGCATCTAAAAAGCAAACCTCTGAAAGCAGAATAACAAAAAGAATGACGACAGCTACCAACAAACCAATATTGGAGGCTCCTCAAGTTACATTTTTATAGAATGTGAAATTAATAATAGAACATGTGGTGAATCTGATGTGTAGTTTGACAGCAATACTGTTCTTGCTGTTTCCAGCAAAGTCAAGAATTCAGCTCATTCTAATGAGAAGAAAATGCTGAGTTGAAGTTTGACTTCAGCTGCCTGGCACTCTGCTACCTGCCAAGATTCTTGATGCTAAAATCATTTCTTCTCTATTTTTGAAGATTTCAAAGGTTGCCTCCAATCTCAAACTTAGAACTTGATATTACTATTCATATGGTTGACATTAGGATTTATACAAAGCAAAATTTCAGAAGATAGTTTCTCTGTTTCATTGCTCTCTGTATTTTTTTCTTGTGGCTGCCATAAAAAAAGACTGCAAACTGGGGACTTAATAACAGAAATTTATTGCCTCATAGTTCTGTAAGCTAGAAGTCTGAAATCAGATGTCAGCATTGTTTGTTCTTTCTGATAGATGTAAAGAAGAATATGTTAGGTGTCAATCACCTAGTTTTAGGTAGCCTCAGATGTCCCATAGTTTGTAGCTGATATTCTTTCTTACTGTTTCTCCACATTGTCTTTGCTCTATGCATGCCTGTCTCTGTGTCTAAATGTTCCCTTCTTATATATATTCCAGTTATATTGGAATGGACTCACCTTAATGACCTCATCTTAACTTGATCATCTGCAAAAACCCTATTTCCAAATAAGGTCATTTACTGAGGGTTAAGACATTCAGCATCTTTGGTGGGAGAGACAAGAGCACAATTCAATCCAGCTTGTTTTTGTCTTTGTTGACAGAGCACAATGGCTTCTGACCATCACTTTGGCACTGTGATGAGTTCTGATGGCTGTCTGGTTCTTCCTGCGTCTTTGTGTGAGCTCCAGTGCACTTTGCATTTCACATGAAGTCTAAGTCATTATTCAGCCAGCTTCTTCTTATGTTATACTCCCTGTGATGCTGTAGACTTGTCATGAGTATTCTGAAAAAGAGACCACTCTTTGCCACCATCGTTGCCAGTTTGTGCATTTTTTAACTTGAGGTTGCTAGAATTGACACTTCCGTTTTTGAGAAAAAGCTATAAACTGAAGTATCTGACAACAAAAGCTTCATGCTTAAAGAGTTTCCTAAATGTATTTACCAAGTTTTAAAACTCTGTGGTGTTCATAATCATATCTTCCACTCAATTTCAGAATATTATGTCACTGCCATAAAACTATGCCTACTAATTCCAAGTTATTTGAAGCTAGCATAAACAAATCAGGTATTGACTGAAGCAAAATACTCCTTAGCTCCAATATAGCTAAAACCAACATCAGGACCTTGTGAAATTAGTGGCCCCATTTTATACTATTACCTCACTCTCTACTGCTTTGCATAAACATTGTAGGCATGAGCTTTGAAGTCAAAAGTTCAGCCCTTGAAATCTGGTATACGCTCTAGCAATGTACATTGGGTAAAGTTAAATAATTCCATTTAGCCTTGATTTGCTCCTTTTAAGAATAGGTATGATAATATTAATGCCAAAGTCATAGAATTTATTGTAAATACAAATCAAGTAGTGAACATAGTTCTTGGCACAGTGTTTAAAGCCTGACAGTTACATAAGCATACAGAGTCAATGCCATTTAAATTGCTCGTCACAAATGTTCCTAAATGTGTTATTAAATACTGTATTATTTTACTCAAAATCAGACTTCAAAAGCCGTAAGAGATCAGCATGGTTTTATTTGTACATAGTTTATACCATCTTGCCAGAACCAGCATTCAAGAAGAAGAATGCAAATATTCAAGTGAAAGTGTGCTGTCATAAAATAAGAATGGAGAGAATTTCCTGTGCTAGGAGAAATAGTTTGAGAAGTTCAAGATATATAGCCTATTGGTAAAAGTGGGTCCTGATAGGTCATTTCAGATAACATCAGACAGTGTCTCTGCATGATCCTGGGAGGTGGGACAAATGAATGGGGACTTAGAAGTACTGATCTGAGGTCAATGTGCAATATCCAGTGTCAACAGTGAACTGAGTATATTTCTTCAGTAGGAAATGAGATCCTTGACCATGCAGGTGTTAATAACCACTTGACTAAGCCATGAGAAAGGGATTCAAACATCAGAGCTGATTAAACTATTTGGCCTTTAAATTACATTTCAGTCTTGTAATCCAATGCCTTTATAATAATCTATATCATTTTCAATTTACTCCAGATGGACTGTTTGCTAGATAGATACAGAGTGACAGAGAAAGGGGCAAGAGAAAGATAGACAGAATGATAAATTTTCCACTTATCCCTGAGTAGATATGCTTCTCTTGATAACCACATAATAATAGCCAGACACTACATCGAATGACCGTACAAAATAGAATATTTAAATTGAATTCTCTTCTGCAGAAGATCTTTGGGAACTCATGAGGAATTCTGACATGTTTCACAAATCAATGCTCCTGACCTCTTGTTCGCTG
This sequence comes from Scalopus aquaticus, assembly GCA_004024925.1. Taxonomy (NCBI): domain Eukaryota; kingdom Metazoa; phylum Chordata; class Mammalia; order Eulipotyphla; family Talpidae; genus Scalopus; species Scalopus aquaticus. The sequence goes on from PVIJ01001873.1 coordinate 40,254, forward strand.
TCCTTGTAGCACAGTGTTGCTGCCCCAGAATTTTGGCAAGTATTTTGTCATCTAACACTATTATCTTCTCATTGTTCTTCTTCATATAGTATTTTAAACTTTAAACTGGGATTCCAGAGGCTACACAGTATAATAATTGTCAGCAGTTCATTTCCAAATTTGGTTTATCCATACACTGAATTTCTGTTCAAATGGACTTTGAAAATACCTATTCTATTTTTTTTTAAAGATTTATTTATTTATACATGCAAGCTGGGGTACAGGCCAGAGGCGTGGGGCGGCGAGAGGCTTCACCAGAGACAGAGCGGGGAACGGAACAGGCAGATCAGAAATACACTGCTGAGGGGAGCAGCGGGCAAGGCAGGAGAGGTCTGCCGCGCCATGTGGGATTCTTCCCGGCCGGGTGTCGAACTCGCACCGCGCGCTGCCGACAGCTCCACAGCGCAGCGCTCAACCGCTGCGCCACCAGGGAGGCCCTACCTATCCTATTTCTTTTAATTTTTTGAATTGTATTTATTTTTATTTAGGTTTTTTTTTTTTTTTTTGCTTTTTTTCTAAGTGAGGACTGACTCTATTGTGTTTTATATGTTGAAAACATTTTTAAAAGAAACACAAACTTTACAAAACTTAAATAGAATTGAAACATTCCAATATTTTAATACAATCTCTTTAGTAGCACTTAAACATTTTTGAATTAAAAAAAAAAAGAAATATAATACCTAAAAACAAAAATACAAAAACAAAAATTTACTACTCCCAATCTTACCAGACAAAATATACACAATGAGCTATAACCTAGGAAATTAAAAATAAAAACTTATGGCAATCAAATCTTGAAAGTAGGTAATAATTCCCAACTTTCCTGAGCTAAAACAATTAGAATGCCCTGTTCTTCGGCTTACAGCTATCAGCATCAGGGGAAGATCTACCCCTTAAATTTGATAGAGTTTGCTCCCTATTTCATCTAGACAACACATACTTGAAATATAAATACAAACAAATATACACAGAACAAAACAAAACCACTGCTATACAAGGAGTATGGACTATCCAGATATGCAAGGATAGAGCAAGTACTAGTCATGGTGTTATCTGGTTTACATTAATAACAAAAACAGCACCTTAATCTAGAGTCTCTTTATATTTCTCCAAAAAAAATTGGAATTTTAGACCCATTTGAAGATTTTTTAAAAATTAAGAAATTCTGCTGCCAAAATTTTTAATTTTTAAGATTAAAAATATTAGTGATTTTAAAATAGCTCTTTTCTAACCACCAAAAAAAAAAATGCTGAAAAGCTATTAGATATTTTGTGATGATTTTGATTTTGATGGAAACCGTCATTAGACATGTCTTTGTAATGAATAAAAGAAGAAGTAGCTGTTACGTATAAATACAAATTCAGGACACATGCTGCCTGCAGTTTCAAAGTCCATGCAGTGCAATGACTGTGATTTCCTTCTCATTTTATGAGTTAAGGTAAAAGTTCAGTAGCACCACATACATTTCTCAGCATATTTTGCAGAGCCATTTACTTTCAAACAGTAGCTCTGTTCCTCATGCTCTTTAAGTATCAGTTGTCTCCTCTGCTTCATCTCACCTTCTTTCTTACTTACACTACTATGACAAAAGTTAAAGATCATGGAAGCCATAAAGTCTGGCTTGAAACCTTACCTGATGTTATATTCTTTGAAAGTCCCTAAGTAAAAAGTCTTATGAAGAAAGAAATCATTAAAAGACAAGCTTCCTGATTTTTTACAACCCAGAAAAGCAAAGAACAAAGTTTTCTTCCTATGAAACAGCTGAAAATTAAAGTTGAAATAAAAAAAAAGTTCCATCCATTAGAGATTATTACTTTATAATGCGAGTGTTTGAAAACTCCTTGTCCTAACAAAAGAAAGGAATATCTTTTAAATACAAGCAGATTATTAGAAATGCCTTATTATAGTCATGATATACTCATTCCCCAATATCTTGAAAAACAGCAATATCTAGTTAAACATAAGGAAAGCTAGTCTTGTCTGAAATGTTATCTACTTTCTACTAGATCCACTAGCATGTCCTATTTTAGATTTCAATTTTATATGATAAATGTAGTCTGATTTAAAAGTCAGAGAATTCGTAGATGTGCCACAGTTGGCACCATGTTTTTGAATCATAAAGGGGAAAGGCGATAATCAAACTCTTTAATTTTTTTCCTTCAAGAATGTATACTGGTCATTTATTCAATTTAAACATAATGCAGATACAGAGTAATAAAGATATTACTTTATGTCATTTTACATGTTTAAGTTCAGTAAATTATATCTCTAATTACTCATTTCACAAAGGTAATATTTTCCACTGTCTCAATAAATAATATATTTTTGTTTTGCTTTCCGTAATTCAGATAAGGGTTTGAACCATTTTCTAATAGTTAATATCCAATCACCTTTCAATATTCTTGTTGCTTATTCTTAGGCATTGAATCTATTAACCAATATTTATTGAACAGCATACACCATGTTGGAGAAATCAAGAAGAGAGTTAATGATATTCTTGTCACGGGGTACTTTTTAAGTATAGCATGGAAGATAATGTTGTGTAAATAATACAAAAAGGATAAATTTTATATATTTTTATAAGATAGAATGCAATATGAATAAAATGTGCTATAATAACAGAATTTTCCAGAGAGATGTTATTTAATTTAGAACTAAGGCACAGGAATGGATAAGCTAAGTAAAGGTGTAAAGGACAAGATTCCAATTAGATGAAAGGGCTAAGATAAAGGCCATAAAGTTTGAGAGAGTGTGATTAGTTCAAAAGAAAAAAAAAGATTGTTTTGATTAGAGTGTGGAGAACGAGAAGTGAAATTTTAAGAATCTAAAGAGAAATTCAGGAACAATTTTGGAAAAGATGTCTAAGAATTTGTGAATTGTTGTCCCACAAGGCTGTCCTCCCTACTTCCATGATCAAACAAATCCTTAAATCTTTGTTTTTATATCTAAAGCTATCTTTTTATTTTTTTTAAATTTGTATCTCTTACATTATTGTGTATTCCCCATAGATTACCCACCACCAATTCACCCATGAACCATCACCATCGTTGCATGTGCTCTTTTCTCCCCCGTTTTGAACCTTTATCCTCCTCCTCCCTTGCTGAATATCCCAGCAATAACACTTTTGGGAATCTACCCAAAGGACACAAATCCTTAAATCTTATAAGCTCTCTCTGAAAATTCCAGGACAGGATCCTTTGTTTCCTCTTTGTGGCTTCTAGAGGTTGTGAACAACCTTTGACATTCCTTGGATTGTAAACTGTATGACTCCCAATCTCCCTCCATTGTCACATGGCCTTTTCCCATTACCTATATGTCTGTATCATCACATGACATTCTTTCTGTCTGTGTCTGTGTAAGGACACTAGTCATGTAGACTAGGGCCCACACTAATTCAACACAATCTCTTCTTCACTTGAGTATATCTATAAAGACTCGTTTCCAAGTACAGTCACATGCATGGGCACCAGGGGATACATCTAAGCATGTATTTTTAGGGGATGTAATTCAACCCATTATACCCACATGTGGAAGAAGGCAAAGCAGAAAGATGACTAATACCCTGGTAGATAGAATATCGCTACTAAATTAACTCTTGTCAATTTCTTTTTTCTTTAAATAAATTTATCATTATTGCTACAGTTAGTTAGGTTAGGTCTGATTTAGCTGAGGTTAAAGAATCCTAGTGATGTTAAAGATATATTTTCAGAGCATTGGGAAATTATTTAAAGATATTATGCAAAGAGGTAGCATAATCAGATATCTATTTTGTAAAAATTATAAAATCCATTTGACTCCAAAGTACTTTAGATTTTTCTAAAGCTCTCATAGTTTTAGTTTATAGTTGCACTAATTATGTTCCTTATTATTTCAATTATATGTGGAATACCAATTTTAAGAGTTCTTTACCTCCCACTTCAGTCTATCCACATCATCAAAATGATATTTCTAAAATAATGCCTGATAATCCAGCTTTCTAATCAATTCTTCAGCCCCCCATTGCCTTAGAGTTCTCAGAACCCTCTTAAATCCTGACTGTAAACTACATTTCCAAAATTATGTCTGAAAAGAAGTGGGCTTTGTGTTAAATAAATATCACAGGTCAGCATCGCCTAGTGATTTGATTCTGCACAATTTGAGAAAACTGTAAGGACAGCTATTAACAGTAACTTATTAGAGCAAATTCAGAACAACAACCATTTAAAAATTAAACATTACACACATTTATTTCCTAAGATAATAAAGAACAGCAAAAGGACAAAGTGTATTTCACAATACCCAAATTTTTGTTTTACATATGAAAACTATTGCAAGTTAATAATTGACTAATAATAAAATTGTTACCCAAGATAATAATTGAAGTTATCATTTTAAAAGTCACCTTGTGCAGACATCTTGCCAAGAATTTATGCATATTAGCTTATCAAAGCCTAACAATAAGTACATAAGACAGGTTATTATTCCCCACATAATGAATTAAGAAATTTGGATTTAGAGTGATTAACTTACTCATGACAGTATATTTCTGAAATGCAGAATATTGTGTTCAACAAAGATTATAACCAGTGGATTATAACGCTATTTTTTTTTTATTTTTCCTAACCAAAATAATCATGTTCTCTTAAATAAACCATTTCATTCTTGCTGTGGTCAGCTTCCTCTCATGCTAGATTTCTGGATACATTATAGTAATTACAACTGTTTCTGTGAGACTAGCACATTTGTATATATGTTTATACTGTGATTTTAGATTAAAAATTTTTGCTCTTAGCATTCTTAACACTTGGCATTCAAATAAGGCTAGCAAAACATTTTTAGTATACCATAAATATAAGCATTATAATTGTGTCTCTGAGAAAGGAGATAAAGGGGTGGTGGGAGAACAAGGTGAGGCCAACAGAGAAGGCAATGAGAAAGTTGTCTCTGCTTAACATTTATGAAGAGGCAATACTGATTACAAAGATGCAAGGGTTATTATGAAATAAATACTTCCTGTCCTATTTGAAGACAGCATTTAAAGTGTGGTATTGTTCAATAAGCATTGCAAAATGTTAAAACGTGATGATTTACCTCTGGAAATGAAAATTGCAATAATTACAGAGAATCCGACTTCCTTTTTTAAGTCATTCCGTTTCCAATAATTAACTTATAAAAAAATAAAATTCCTTTTCACAAACAGCAAGAGGATTTAATTGCCTTAATTTAATATAATTTTGAAAAAAGTATATTTTCAAAATGAGAGAAAAATACTTTAACATATTTGATTTTTTTGTTGTATTGACTCCTGGAGAAAAAAATTACAGTCCTATTATAAATGCTGTATTGGAAATATCCTAGTCTTCACAAAGGGGAAATAAACAAAAGAAATCTAAAGCAAGTAGAAACTATTTTCTTTCCAGTCATGCATTTTTATCATGAAGAGCAAACAACTCGAGTTTTTTGTTGTTTTGTCAAGAAGTCGGTGTGTTAAAGGCCAGATTGCATCCATAAACATCAAGCCAATAAAACAATCACAGGCAGGAAGTGATAGCTAAAAAAATTGTGATCATCTCAGAGTAAATTAAAACAAGAAATAAAAGTGTGTGTGTGTGTGTGTGTGTGTGTGTGTGTGTGTGTGTGTGTTCTAGCTTCTCTATATAACAAAATGCCTATATAATGAAGTCAGTGTCGGTTTATAAAACTTATGTGAAAAAATCCTCAAGAGCTTTTATTGAATATGTTTTTAAATGCTACATAGTATTGTTAAAGGACAGGGAGAGGGGCACCCCAGACCCTCAAATCTGCCCCTTCTAAATAGGTTCTGCCATCTGCCACATTAAGACAAAACATACTCTAGTGCACAAAACCATTAATGGAAAGGAACTTTAATACAGTTAGTATGCAACAAAGAAAAGACAAAGGAATATGTTCCAAATCACGCACCCAAAGTTACCCATCCCCTCATGGGTAAATGTCCAGCCAAACAGGGTTGACCCAAAGCAAAGCCCGAAAGCCTGTCAGAAGTCTAAAGCACCTTCCAGCAGGGGCCCATAAAATAGGTCAGAAACTGTCAGACAAGTCTGGGAGAAAAATAGTAAAATCAAAATCAAGACAAGCACTGCCATTGTTAATCTCCCCACAGGTCTCTCACCCACATCTGTATCAACCAGTTCAGGACCAAGAGGCAAGGGCAGCTTCTTCACATGTCTCTCTGCTCCATGTGTCTCCTCCAGGTCTCCATCTTGCTCTCCATCCTGCTTCTTCCCTTCCCAGTCTCCTCTTCAGCTTCTCCTCCTCCCTGCTCAGCTCCATCCTTCCTTGGGTGGGGCAAGGAATCTGGCACCTCCCCTTTTGCTGGGGGCCACCCTATTACAGTATGAACTTTCTTAGTGACAAACAAGTGACTAGGCTGCTACAGTGGGTGTAATCTGTGTGTGTAATCTGCGTATACATACATGAGTCAGATATGTGGTGTAATTCTCCAGAGCCATGCACTGAGTTGGCAAAGAGTAATAGGGAATTAGTACTAATGTTTTTCAGTATAAGAATATTACCTACTGGAGTTTCTGCATGCTCTTTTTTCTCTTTTTATTTTATGAAAAAGTACATTAATACCAGTAACCCCATAACATTAAATAGCTCATATGTATATCCTATTTAAATAATAAGTATGATGTTAACACATTTAGAACATAAGGCTAAATGTCTGTAAAATTGATCAAAAGATTCATATATATGTGTATATATACATACTATATGTGTGTGTATGTGTGTATATATATATATATATATATATATATATATATATATATATATATATATATCTTCTTTAATTTTTAGAGGAGGAATGTGCTCTTTTGAACAAAGAAACAAAAGGGTCTCAAAGGCAGCAAGAAAATTTTGTGATGCTTTATAAAGCTTTTCCCATGCCATATTGTACTTTACAAAGTCAGGATCAAAACATTATAGGGCCTCCCTGGTGGCGCAATGGGTTAAGTGCAGCATTATGAAGCTATTCAGAGCCACTGCAGCATGAGTTCGATACCCAGCCAGGGAGATTTCCCACATAGCGCAGCAGACCTCTCCTGCCTCACCCGCTGCTCCCCTCAGCAGTGTACTTGAGTCGATCTGCCTGTTCTGCTCCCCACTCTGTCTTTGGTGAATCCTCTCACCACCCCACACCTCTGGCCTACACCCCAGCTAATATGCATAAATAAATAAATCTTTAAACAACGACAACAACATTATAGTAGTAAATGTAGTATAATGCATAGAAATGATCCAGTTCTATCCTCAGTACATTTTTTTTGGGGTCCCTTCAACCTAGAGAAAACTTGAACAATTTTTTGTACACCTCTGATGGTAGTGCGCTGTATCTCCGCTTTTCTCATCACCATCCCTAGGTGCCCCTTGTCCCTCTCTCCCCCCTCTCCTCTTTTTTTTTTTTTTTTTAGATTTATTTTTTATTTATACATACAAGCTGGGGTACAAGCCAGAGCTGTGGGGCGGCGAGAGGGTTCACCAGAGACAGAGCGGGGAGCAGAACAGGCAGATCAGAAATACACTGCTGAGGGGAGCAGCGGGTGAGGCAGGAGAGGTCTGCCACACCATGTGGGATTCTCCCCGGCCGGGCGTCGAACTCGCGTCACCACTGCCGACAGCTCCACAGCGCAGCGCTTAACCGCTGCGCCACCGGGGAGGCCCCCCCCCTCTCCTCTTAACCGCAGAGCCCTCACTTCCTTTACTGAGGTCTTCTAGTTTTATATGCATTTTATTTTGTCAAATCATCCACTATATAAATCTCCAATATTTTGTCATTCTAAACTTTTAGGTTAGAGTTCCATAGTTATCCCACTTACTAACTAGCTGAGTCCACTGGAGACTCATTTTCTCTATTGGTAACATGAAACCAATATCATACTCTGATTTATTGATATAGATACTAAATCAGAAAATGCCACCAAAGTAATTAGCATATAATTTATAACATACAAGCATTCAAAAGATATGGCCTTTATCATTGTTAACATTATCTATGTAATAATGATACAGATTTCTTTAAACAAAAAAATTTAAATGCTTGAGACAAAGAGGAAGCATGTAAGTTCTGCCTTATATCTTATTATGTGTCTATGAGCCGATAGATTCTATAGAATCTGTTTCTGCCCTAAAAGAAATGTCATGTCCTTTCCACTAGACAGTACACAAGAGTCAGAGACCTTTTGGAAATCATTCCAAATGAAAGGCACTGTGCATACATTTGTCAACTGCATTGCTGGCTTTTTTGCTTTTTTTCATTTTCACATAAAAGTAGTCTGCAAAGGCATGGGAAGGACAAGTTGAAAACACAGTCTTTGGAAAAGTGACACTGAAGGACTTCTTAGGAAATATAAGGGAAACTATTCATCAACAGTCCATGAATATTAATAAATGGAAAATAATGAGCTACTAAGACACAAAATCAAAACATTTGTTTCTACTCCTTTTTCGACTCAGTTCCGTAGCCTCACTTTCTCAGAAGTAGTTTCATAATTCTCAAGGGATGACCTTATTTTCAAATAAAACACCACAAACAAGCAGGCATTAAAGGAGATATTTTGTTTGCATTCAGCATTAAAAAAAATTGACATATAAAACTAGCAATATAAACCTTGTTAACAATAACATTTCAATTTTTAATCATAAGCATTAATGACAAAAATATTTTCTCAGTATTGAGATGTGTTGAGCAAAGTTTTATTCTATAATATCTTTAGGATTAAAATGGAAAGATATTAGAGCTACAGCTACCCTGGAAATGTGATATTCTGATTGTCAAGAGAAATCACATTTTTACAGCTTAGTCAAGAACCCCTGGGAACCAAGATTCAGAGGAAATCTTAATAGATATTTAAAATTTTAGTAAGAGTAGTTGCTACTGCCATTGTACAAGTTTAAATTAAGATAATTTCACAGTTTGTCATATATCAAGCAGAGACCTGCTTACAATGTACAGGCTCATTTCCTAAAGAATGCAAGAAGGAGTACTGGCAGACCAACTGAATTTATAAGGTGGTAAATTAAAAAATAATAAAATATTCATCTGTCAGCATAAGTCTGATTTCGCAGTATATGGCCATTATTTTGCAATCAGTGTCACTTACTGAAATAGTGCTTTCATAGTGATTCAGCGCTTAGAAGGAAATTTTCTGGGAAAATGTGACTAACAGTTTAGAAAATTATTGCTGAGATAGTTGATCAATATTAAATCAATCTGTCAATTAGTGATTGCGGGAGCTTACTGTCTCTTCTGTTCTATACTTATAAGCTCTCAGACGGTAGAGATGTTCTTCTACAAAGTCACAGTGCTTTGTGTCAGCCCGGAGCTTATAGGAAGAGATAGAGGACTTCCTCTCAGATAAGTATTTCTATCTTCTCTTGTTTACTAGACGCAAACTTAAGAGCCCTCCATTCTTATATCTAAGCGAGTTTGCCCATGCTTGACATTTTTAATAAACTTAGACTATTAAAAGTGGTCCCATAACTTTCATCGGTCAAACACCACAGGCCAACTGCCTATGGAAATAATACTTTCACTATTAAATAAAATTATACTAAACAGCTGATTATTTTCATTTTTATCCCTTCTCTAATGGTATTTGTGTTCCTAAAAGATGATTCAGGCCACTGTGGTTCCATGGGGGGTGCAGAAAAGGGGTTAATGTATGAGGTTTGCAGGCTGTGCCCTGCCAACAGCTGAGGGGATAATGATCATGTGAAATCCACTCCAGCATCCCATGCTGACTCAGAGCAGAGACAGCCAAAAAGAAAGGGGTCCTTATTCTATGTGCACATGCAATCTTGGGAAGGGGGCTTTTACTGCAGTGATTAATGGTGTCTGCGTAAGTGCATATATGACTTGACATTGTGTAGGTTAACAAGTCATGTTTTGTGTTCCAATAAAAAGGGTTTAAAATCTCCTTCCCAGTTACACAACAAATGAGAGAACAGTGATGCTTCAGAGAAAGCAACCATAGAGATAGAATACGAACATAGATACAAGTCATGAACTGCGGAATAGACAGGAGAGAGTCAGTCTCACATGGAGGAATCAGTCAATAAAGATTCTTGCTTAAAAAATGGCCAACATATACATGAAAAAATGCTCAACATGACTTATAATCAAGGAAATGCAAATCAAAACCACTATGAGATACCACCTCACACCTGTGAGGATGGCACACATTAAAAATACAGGCAATAACAAATGCTGGAAAGGATGTGGAGAAAAAGGAACTCTTCTACACTGCTGGTGGGAATGTGAACTGGTCCAACCACTATGGAAGGCTGTATGGCGACTCCTCAGACTGCTAAACATGGAGCTTCCATATGACCCAGCAATCC